>CAUYPK010154246.1:0-21667 GCA_963574355.1 Loris lydekkerianus | reverse complement strand
ATGGATGGAGTTGGAACATATTCTCCTTAGCAAAGTATCTCAGGAATGGAAGAAAAAGTATCCAATGTACTCAGCCCTAATATGAAGCTAAACTATAGCTTTCACATGAAGGCTATAACCCAACTATACCACAAGACTATGGGGAAAGGACCAAGGAAGGGGAAGGGAAGGGGGAGGTTTGGGTGGAGGGAGGGTAATGGGTCAGGCCACATCTATGGTGCATATTTTTATCTATAATTAAAAAAAAAAAAGAAATAATTTTTTTGTGGTGCTCCAGAATACACAGTCAAGACTAAAACAAGAGTTTCATAAAAATGTTTCCTTTTACTACCAATAATGCATTCTCTTTTCTTTCCTATTTCATCCCTTTTCATTTTTATAACACTGGTGTAAATTCACTGAATTGTTTTCACAACCTATTGTGAGGTCTCTTTCCCTCATTGAAAACACCGACACAGCCCACTGTCCTCAAACTAAGCACCAGGGCAGTCATTTAACACAGTGTATAAACTAGAAAGATTTAGCTTTCTCAAATTGTTCAGTGAATAAAGTAACATATATGAATGATAATTTTGTGTGTTTGTGTTCAATTCACCCATATCCTAGTGGGTGAAAATTTTATCCATATAAAATGGATGCTTACTTAGTAGTAAGCATCGTGACTGAGTTAATTGATTTCATCTGGATTTCCTAAGAACGTTTGGCTTTCGATTTACCCCGATAGATTACCATAGGGATAAAATGTTTACTATACTGCAAACATTTTTCACTTCTCATCTGGACCACTGGATAGTCATTCCTGCCAAAAAGTCCTATAATGCTCCAGCCTGTCCCTTACTCAGCAGCAAACAAAATTCTACACAAATTCAAACTTGAGAAGGCCACTCCCCTCCTTAGAGCCCCTCAGTGTCTGCACACTGAAGTTGAGACAAAAACAAGTTCCTCATCTAGTGTCCAGGCCTTCTGGAGCCCACTTCCTACTCCTCCCAAGCCCACCTCCTACTGTCCTTCTGGCCTCAACATCCTGTACTTGCAGGCATCCAAGGAACCTGTGGTCTCTCACTGCTGGGCCTTAGAACATACTATGACCTCTACTGGACCCCTCCTCTTTCCCTCTCCCATTTCTCTTACTCCTACTTATTCCTCCAGGACATCTTCCAACCTTCTGACAGGTGCAAAGCCCCCTGCTTCATGCTCCCATAGCCCGTCCGCCCTCATTCATCACACACATCACCCCGCTTGGCCTGTACAAACTGCAACAGCACCATCTGGCCTAAGAATCAGACTCTCAGCAGCACTGAGTCTTGTCTGAGGAGGTGCACTTGAAAAAAAAATCATATTTCACAATAGATTGCTTTTAAAATATCCATAAGTAATTTCTCCCTATATTGCCCTTCCCGTTCTGATGGCTTTTCCTTTCTTCCTGACGCACTAATTATATTAAGGTGTGTTCGTTTGCTTTGTTTAAATTATACACCAATCATAAGACTCAAACTATTTATAAAAGATTAGTCACTTTCCTTTCACCAAAGTATTCTCATATTTCAAGCACAATGGTGTTCTTCTTTTGCTTCACAATGCTATAGGCAAAGAACAGGATAATGAAGAAGGAAGTGTCAAAAGCACATCCAGCAATGCGAGTAAGTTTTTAGCTGGCCTGTTAACTTGTTTTTAGGTAAAATCTCTGTGGCTTTCTCTTCTTGAAGGTGCTGCTGGTAGCTAAAAGGAGATTTGGTTTAGGAATACTATTTTAGTCTTAGGTCTTTAGCCTTGTTTCTAGATTTGTCTGTAGGAACAGAAATGAAACATTAGTGTTAATAGATGCTCAGGTGATTAAAGACACAGGTTCCGCCTTCCTGTGGATGAGTGGAATCTGTCAGTCACTGAAAAGGTATAGAATGTGCTAGGGAGAATTTACAAAGGGATCAGAATATAACTGTCCCTTCTCTCAAAGAGTTTATTAGTAGGAGAACTCATGTTTTTGTTATTTTTAAGTGACTAACAGAACAGCCAGTTCTCAAGGAGTCCCTGGTGGAGGCAGGACTGAAGATCGGCAAGGAGCCCTGTTGTCTGGCTCTGTCTGACTTGCACTTTGTTTGATTCTATTAGGACCTTCTGGGAATTTGTTTATTTAAGGCCAGGAAGGTATATGCATCTTATGCCATTTCCCTCCCTTAAAATGTTCATATCTAACAACACACACACATGTGAACCTGGACACATATGTGCACATACATGTAAGCAAAGCATAGCAAGAAATGTGAACACACCTCTCATAAAGAAATGACCAACTGAGTGGAACTCGCCACAGAGAACATGAAGGTGGCCAGATTCCTGAGTAAATGGGCATCATCCAGCAAAGGCCAGGGGAGCGTGCCAGTCAGATGGGACAAGCTGGTCAACATGGAAATGGTGGGTTTTGTTTTGCAGGAGCGCCAGGTACTTATGGGTAAGAGTCTTGACAGTAAGTGGCAAAACAAATAGGAAATCAACATAGCATAAAATTGTGGAAGGATTTCCATGCGGCGCTAGAGAGTGTAGACTGGAGTCAGGTGATGAAGAGCCATCAGTGTTTTACATGACAGTGAGTAGATATGATCTGTGTTTTAGGAAGGTCACTGGCATTTACAGATGGAAACATAGACTATCTTCATAACTCTTGGTCTAAAAATGAGAAAGAATGAGAACCACAAGAGGTGGGCAGACCAGATGTTATACCAATCCAGAGAAGGAATACAGCTTAAACTAGGACTGTGTTGATGGAAAAGAAGAAAAGGGGAGATTTTTAATAACATCAATGAAAAGGTCCAATGTGAAAAACTAGGAAACTATGAAGATGATGTTTTGTGCTACAGTTTTTAGACAACAATTGTCTTTAACCAAAAGTGAACCCCAAGAAGGTGCAGCAGACTCAAGGAAGATGAGGATAGGTTTTCTGTTACACATACTTAGTGTTACTCTAGGGCATTCAAGTGAACTGACCCAGGAGAAGTTGTGAATTTGGATGAAGTTAAACATAGAGCAATTATTGAAGCCATTGTGACTGAAGGGGATCATATATAGAAAGAATTTTAAGAAAAAGTGGAACAGTCTTAGAAACAACTGTGGTTAATTATTAATAAGCATATTAGAGAAATATGATGGTAAAAGATTAAAAAGTCATCTTTTTAAAAAAAGAAATCCATTATAAGATCAGCAAATACTTTAGTCACCTTCTACTAAAGTGTTCCCTAAGGTCTTTTTTCCACACAAAGTCACCCTTGAGACTAATGATCATATTTATTCTAAACACATGCTGAGCCCCCTGCCATATGTCAAGTATCATCTCAGGGATGTGAAGAAGCAGAAATAAATCAGGCATGGATACTGATCCCCAGGGAACATGAATGTCAATGGTAAGAGAGGAGTGGCACAGCTGTTGCCTTTGCTCCTTTGAGCCTGACATTTATTGACAACATTCAACAGAAAAGATCAATGCTTGGACAAGTGCTCCAGTTACAGAAGCTGTTTCAAAGTTGTGAAAGTTCCACCACACTAAGTTTAGATCATGGCTACATAGTGTAGCTTTTCCCTAAATGAGAAGGGCCCTTAAACTTGAAGTGGACTTATGGGCAGGACCCATCAACCAAAATTGCAAAGAAAATTTGTATTTAGTTTCTCTACACTGCTATAGTCTAAATGTTGATGTCCTCCCAGATTCATATGTTGCACCTAATCCCCAGAGCAATAATATTAAAAGGTGGGGCCTTTAATAGGGGACTAGTCATGAGAACTCTGCCCTCAAGAGTGAAACAGGCTGAGCTGCCCTTTCTACCATGTCAGACCCATGAAGGTGCTGTATGAAGAAGAGTCTCTCACCAGACCCATAATCTTCTGGTACCTTGATCTTGGACTTCCCATCCCCGAGAATTATGAGCAACACATTTCTGCTATATGTAAATTACCCAGTCTAAAGTACTTTGTCATAGAAGCCGGAATAGACTAAGAGGTATAGTATTTTTTCTTTCTTTTACAGACCTCATTTTCACTCTTTCTATTTCTTACTTTAAACACCACTGACTTTGATTCCCACTATAGCTGAACAGAAAACTCTGTCAGCAGGGGAAAGTATCCATGCTTGTGGACTGGGGGGACACTCACAAAACACAGGCTCCTGTCTCCCATTTCCTGAGGGAGATGTTATTTTTTACTGGTTATAAATGGAAATGAAAATGGGAAAAATCATTTCCTCACCCCAAAACATACCACTGCATTCCAGTTAAATTCACTCCTTATAAAGGTCCCTGAAAGGTGTAATAGTTATTATGGGTATTACAGATTAGTGGAAAAATTATTCTGCTCAAGAGATCTTTCCCATCTGTCAAATCATATTAAATTTACTCATTCATACCTTATTCATGGATTCCATAATATTTGTTGAAAATCAAGTTATCTTTTAGGTCTAGTACTGAGCACCACAATGCCACACAATAGACCACCCCTGATTCCCTCTCAGGTACAAGTCTTTTATGATGAAAACATAGTTATAATTATTATTTATAAACTCCTAATTTCAGCATGGTCTACTGATTCTCAATTTATTTTTGATCTGTTTATAAATTACATAGGCTTATTATAAATATTCACATATGCAAACAATTTTCCTCTATGAATTTAAATCTTATTATTTAAAATTAGCTCACCAGCCCATGTGTCTATAAAAGCAACTTCATGTGTAATAAATTAGCAACATTGGACCAGATGAGGTGTATTTTAAAAAGCACTCTTTTCTTTTATTTCTTGCTTGGCCTAGGAAATAAAGGAAGCGCTAGTGGTCCCACAATTGCTCAGAGGAGAATAATCACATTGTACAGATATGTTGGGTTTCTTTTCTGATAAAAAGAGGAAAAAAAAGTAAACTACATAGCATATGAAATAAAATGCCGTACATAACAACTGCCAACCATTAAAAGGTCTTTAATATTTGAAAAACTATGTACATACTTAGTAATATCAAGGAAAGGCCAAAAGATGTCAATTTAAAATTATTAATGAAGTATTTGGTCCCCACTCCCAAGTCCATATTTTTTTTAGCACCTAGATTAGTTTAAAATTAAATGTGTGAAAGTAAACTCTAACATCTTTGTAGGTCAGCAATGAAAAGTTATCCTTCACCCTTATTTCTGGAAAGCAGCTGGGCTTAGTTCTAGATCATTTATAATGAAGCTAGAATATCTGTAATAACTGTAGAGATTCAAAAATATTCCAAGGGCTACTGCCTCTCCATTCTCGTTGCCAGTGGACCACTCTCCACAACTCCTAGATGGACCGTGGAAGAGAATGGTAGAAATGAAGATGTGTAGAAAGACAATGAAATCAGAAACGGGTGAGAAGAATGATGGTACAAACAGTAAGGACAGGGATCAGGACAGTTAGCCAGATTTCTGAGGAGGCTCAAGGCACCAAAATCACTTGCTGATCAATATGGAGAAGAAATAAACTCAAAGGAAACACCACATTTCCAATGAAACTCAAATCTATTCACTTGTGGCGGTTCTTCAATGTGGCAGGAACTACTCTAATGGAAATCAATTGGATTTTCAGGGGCAAGAGACTTTGCCACTAAATAAGATGATGTCATCCTTCCTGATGACAAACAGGAATGGGTGGTCAGCTCGGAACACCGTGGACTCGGGGAGCTGCTTTTCCACGATGTCACTTCCTGTGGCAGCAGTAGCCTCGGTGCCGTCTTCTGTGACCTCTATGTACGACTTGTGCATTAGTTTTGATAAGTATAGGCGGCCTCCTGAAGCTAACCCAGAAAGATCAGCTCTGGACTCATCAAAGAGATCTTTCAGCCCTAAGGCTTTTAAGTCACGCTTGAGTTCATAATTTTTCTCTATCTTGAACTGAGGAAAATATACCTCAACATACTTAGAGGTCATTTTTCTTGGGTCAGTCCATTCCATTAGATTCCGAAAGGTCAGTTTGTTTTCAATCTGCAAAAATAATTAAAAGGTAACTTAGAAACATATGGCTAAGTAATGGCGGAAACAACAACTACAAAGGCCTATGATTTTCCATAATCATCTCTTCTTGGATGTTTGTATTTAAGCTATGAATGGGTCCTGGAAGGAGGTGTCTCAAAAAGGAAGAGGATTAAAATGAATAGTTCAAGTATTTTTAATAAATCACGTGTTCAATTTGCTCTTCTCTGAGAAGGCATGACTTACTCGTACTTCGGGGCAATTCCGTGTTCCGCCCACGTGTGAACAGTGGGCAAATATTCCTCATAGCCAAAGTGGAACAAGGGACAGGTGAAAGAATTTGGGAATCAGAAAGCATCAGAGAGAGAAACACTTAAATCAGTGTTTCCTGACCCTTTACCCATCACGAAAGAAAGAGAAAATGGTAATATTTGCACAACTTGCTGGAATATCAAAGGGAATCCCAGGTGGCCTGAGGCAAGGAGGCCAGAGCTCAGTTCTGAGAGTCTGGATGATCAATGCATCCAGCACAGTCATACACACTTGTCTGGGAGGCTTGGATCTAAGTCCACTCTCCTGTTCAACAGATGAGATAGCTGAAGCTCACCACAGCGGAGGGGATCAGCCCGGAGTACAAGGCAAGCAGCCTCAGCTACACAGCTAGGAGCCTGCCTCCCTCCAATGCCAATTGCTGCCCCCAAATCATTCACAAAGCGAATTCACCAATGCTCGACTTGACTATTGAGAATCATCATACATTCTTTCAAATTTAGACTGAGACTTTTTTATGAACGTTTTAGAAACCTTACACATGTATAAGGACATTTCTTCTCAAATTCAGACTCACTGCAATCCTAATCAACTTTTCATCAATATCAAACTCATATTCTTATCAAAGATCTACATTTACATAAACAAATTTAGTCTAATTTGATTTTTCTCTGTGTTAATTATCCAGTTTGTGGCTAATCTATAATAACTTTTCACATAGAGTTGGATTTTTTTCCATTTACCCCACTAAGAGCTAACTTTCTCATTACCTGGTTATGTAGGATTATGTAGACATTTAGGATTATGTAGTATGGAGGTTTATACTAGTCACACCCAAACATTATTAGATAAATCTACTGTATAAATATCTACTAAACAGACAATAAGTACAAGAACAAATCTATCTTTTTCAGCTTGTTTTAGCTGGGCTATTTTTTATATTATAGATTAAGTTAAAATAATCAGTGTGTGTTAAATCTGATTGTTATGAAGATTATCGAGTGAATTATTGATTTAATATGAGCATCAGTATTTAATGTGGTCACACTTTAAATTCAACAGCGCTAATTTTATGATATTTCTCTTGCTTCTCACATCAAAAAAGGATATTAAGATGAAAACCTAATGAATGAAAGTCATTATAACACAGTCATCTTGGTTTATGTAGAAACTGTCTTTCCAAAGCTTTAAATAATGCCACTAAATAGAAGGAATCTCTATTTCTTTGTATTTTCTCCTTTCTAGTTATTCTACCATAAACATTCATTCTTTTCCAAATCAAAATAAAATAAATATTTTAAAATTAGTTGTGATTTTTTTAGTATAGCAGAGGTACATACATGTGCATGTACATAACAACCAAACACACACAGATATACATATTTTCCTACATGTGTTTATAAGACAAATTGACTAAGTTCCATGAGCCTCCTTTCTCTACCTCACATGGTTGCTGTAAACATCACATGAGATTACATAAAGGAAGTTCAGAGCGTGTGGACTGGCATGTATGTAGTAGGCTCTCCATGAACAGTGTCTATTAATGCTTTTGATTGGGAGATTGGCACAGGCCTTTGAGAATGGAGGTCCCAGACTCAATAACCCATGTTCAGGAGAAAGGAATCAAGATCTGCAATGCAGCAATGGCATCTGGCTCTCATAATCCTGCCCCTCGCACTCAGCTTGTCTGTCGCTGCCACAGTAGTCACAGGGCAGTCCTACCCCCGGCTTCCCACTAGGGACATAGAAGCACAGAAAGACCAGACATTTGAATTCTCAAAGGCTCAGGACTCCACCATATCATGCCTGCTTGAAGATAATCTGTCAAAATGTCAATAACATACAGGACTGTTTTCATAGCCAAACACCAAGAAGACCTAATCTCATGCCTTTTGAGCTCCGTAGCTGAGTTCTGAGAGGGTTTTACTTTAAGCTATTCAACTAAAATTATATGAGATAAGTCAAATAGATACTTATCTAAACTGATATCTGCCACATAATTCCTTAAATATTTACCAAACAAATGAACAAGTGGGTAAGTCCCTAGTCCCCCAGCAACCTGAAATCTTAAAGTTTATGGATGAGAACACAATCAACAGCATCCTGCAAGTGACAGTAGTGACTTACTTGGAACACGTCATTCTCAGGCAGCAGGACGTACATGCTTATGCCCCCACTGTATTTGAGCTGCAGGACCTGCATGGATGGGTTTTGAATGACAGACAGATTGAACCTCCGTTCTTGATGCATCATGGCAACTGCTTTCCCAGGACACTGAGGATCAAATCACAAAAATATGACTTATAATCCTGCTTCATTTTACTCACTGACCAAGTACAGATAAGTATATTGCATTAATCAGTATGCTTCTGCTCAATTGATCCCATAGATTTTCCTGACATATTGCTAATAGTAGTTGTATTGGTGCATGGCTCAGTGGTAAAAAGAAAGATTTAGAGTTTGTCTCCTGAAGTTCAATCGTGTGACCCTGGGTAAGTCACTTTACCTCCTACGCCTCCATTTCCTCATGTATATAATAAGATGACAATCGTTTCTGCTTCATAACATTGTTGTGAATATTATTTGAATTAATATATGTAGAACTTTTAACATTGCCTTTTACTTAGTATTTTAACTGAAAATACCTATATTAAAATAAAAAACTAATACTATAGTTGTTTTTTTTTTCTCTAACCTGAAATTAAATATAAAGTAGTAATACAGAAATTGTGCTATTTAAGGAGAGAGCTTGGAAAAAAAATTTTTTTTTTAAATCCTGCAAGACATTTGGTACTGTCTCTCAAATTAACCAGAGCAAAATATAGTGGCTCTTCTCTTGAGAATACCATTTATGGATTTGAAAACACCATGGAGGTACAATGGACTGCCTCTTTCCTAAAGTTGATTTATAATCTGCAAACTTGGCAACGTTTCTATAATATCCCCTTTTAGGACACAAGGTTCTACATGGGATGGACAAATAATTCTGTGTGCTTCTCCCTCTGGGAAGATTGCCCTTTGGGGCTTAGAGTTCAGTCCTTGGAAAAGGGCGTGCATGGAGCATCCACCTGCCTGATGAGAAAGGCCAGAAGAATTGCACCTGGAACAAATGGGAGCTGGGATGTCATAGACAAGATGCCTCACTTCTATACTGGGGCAGGAAAGGAACACACAGCCAGGTTATGCTGGAGATGTAATTTCACCAATTTTTAATGTACAGGAGCCATTACTGACATAGCAAGCTAGACTCTATAACCTGCTACATTATAAACTAAACCTGTTATAGTTATGCATATTATACAGGAAGAACATTGAAAACAATATTACTCTGTAGTAATACTTTTTAAAATAAAAACTTGGTTAGGAAAAAAAATCCCTATAAATATAGGAGACATGAAGACTTTATGCTTTGTTTTCACTGTTTATAATAAGGCAAGCAATTCAATTTACTGTTACCCACATCTACCCAGGCTAAAAATTTGACTCACAGGCACTCAAATTTTAGCACAAGCAATCCTGAGTTACAAACATCTGACTTATGTACAACTCGCACTTACAAACAGAGGCCATTACGGTAAGACCTCAAGTTATAAACATCCAACTGGTGTACAACTCACACTGACTTATGGAGGCTATTATAGGCAATAGGTAAATGTACCTGTTCCAACTTACATACGAATTCTATTTAAGAACAAACCTACAGAAACTATCTCACTCATCACTGGGGGACTTCTCACACTACTTAACATGCTTTATCTCGCACTTACACAGAAAATAAAGCTTTGTCTGCACAAAAGAGCTGCATTTTATTAGGATTAATTATAGTTTATTATTTGTTCATATGCAATTTTCAAAATACTTTGGCCCCATCTCGTTATTCCCCCAGAGATGCCTCCATCGTGACATTGTTCCATCTGGCTTCGACTTTTAGGACCTCCAATGTGGACACAGGGCATGGCTGGCCTGTAGTTCCTGCAGGCCACTTAATGTGCATCCTCGTCCCAGTTCTACTCTGCACTAAAGTGTCCCTCCCAAAGAGTGACCACGCCTGCAGACATGGCGCCCTAGGTGGCCCTCTGTTCTCATCTCCTGACTCATTCAGAGCTCTTTAACAGCTATAAGCTCTCAGCACTCCCACATGTGGGAAAATGAGAAAGAATATTTCAATGGATGAAAAATACCACTTGTAAAAACAAAACTAAATTTTAAAATGAAATCTACGTTTCTCTGCCTCAGCATAAAAGACTGAGTGATTGAAAAGAATTTTATACGTATATCATGGAATATTATTCAACCATTAAATATATTTTAAGAAATATCAATTTCTAGGACACTTTTGGTTGCATTTCATAATGTGCATTACAGAAACAATTGCCTTATAAAGCAAGTGACCAGAGAGTATTTGTCATTTACATCTTTTGTATTAACCTGGACTGAGTTGGAACATATTCTTCTTAGTAAAGCATCATAAGAAAGCAGAAACAAGAATCCAATGTGCTCAATGTACTCAATATGAAGGCAGTTGATGATCTAATACAAGGTTGGGGGTAGGAGGGATCAAGGAGACAGGAGGAGGGCAGGGGATGGAAGGTCAGGGTGTATGACACACCTCTTGGGGGCAGGACACAATTACAAAGGGGACTTTACCTAACAAATGCAATCAGTGTAACCTAAGTCTTTGTACCCTCAATGAATCCTAAACAATAAAAAAAAAAAATAATTTTAAATATCAACTAACTAAGTCCCTTTATTTTACATATGAGGAGGAAGGGTTCCACAGTGGTTAACTTAATATGCCTAAGACAAAGCAGCCTCTGTGAAGCAAGGCAAAGTCCCCAATACTGTACTTCTGATGCCAAGACTACTAAGGTTACTATGTACAAATTGTAAAAAATACAAAAAATATGAAAATGTTTAATGAGGGTTGGTAATAAGATGTTTTAGATCAAAACCAGAACCAAATGAAGAAATAGATATCATTTCTACTTGGAAATGCATAACTTTACTAAACAAAACTTTTCCTTGCAAAAGGAAATATATCCTTGCTTTGAACCCAGGAAAATCACTGATGGTTAATTATAAACCCCACAGTTAAAATCATGAAAAATAAAAGGTACACTTTTGTCATATTCTCTTCTTACAGGCCTCCAACTAAAATACCTTAAGATACATTCAATATTTCTTTCAATTTTGAATATATTTTAAGAAACATCAATTTCTGGGACACCTTTGGTTGCTTTTCATAAAGTGCATTACAGAAAGAGATGCCTTATAAAGCGACTGATCACACAGCACTGGTGATGCAGAAGGAAAAAAATGGGCAAAGAAATGGTGAACCCAGAAATTACCCATGTAAATATGACTTCTTGAAAAGGAATGCTACTGAAGAAAAATAACTCTAAAATAAATAGAAGATTTACAAGATACCTTGGGAGACCTGAAACGGCAATTTATGGTGTCACTCTTGGTGAAGGCTGACTCCCACTTGCCCTTGAAGTACACAGCGTTCACTAGCACCATGACAGAAGATGAGCTTATGCTCCCTTCATAAAACACATTCTTGATTTTGCCTTTTGAAAAATAAATTGAGGAAAATAATGTTAATTTTTCATGTAAATTTAGAAAGTATTTTTAAAGACCATTACTGGACATGAAGTCTTTTCTTATCACATAACAATCACAATACTAACAAGGATATTGTTAGTAACCTACAACCAAGTAATGTTTTTAAACCCTTTAGGTGCAATATTTGGTTTAAGTTTAATCCTCAGAAAATCCCTGTGAGGTAGGCACTATTATTGTTTCCATTTCCTGCTGAGGACTCTAAGGCACAGATTCTCTGAGACAGAAAGATTACATAACTTGTACAAAGTCACACAATAAGAGGATGATGACGATAAGACTCCAGCCCATAAAGACACTCCTCAGAGCACCTGCTCACAGGCACCAAACCCTCATTCCTGAGTCCACTGGCTACCTCTGGTAACTATAGCTTAACTCCAACCATTTGAAAGTGTCAAACCCCCTCCTTCATTCTACTATTCTGGGTACTTGAATTACAACAATGAAAGATACAGGCAGGCCATCATTAGGCTCACAGTCTAGCATGTGGGAGTCAACAATAAAAAAAGCAGTTGTAACCCACCAGGAGCATAAGTGCCATGCGGGAGCACAGATTAGAGGCATCCACCAAATCTAGTTGGGGCTGTATGACTTAGTGGGAGGCAGGCTGGGGGTGAAGGAGAACTTCCATAAAGCATAGACTATTAATTCAAAGACATGGAAAACTGGAAGAGCAAAGTATATTTAGGGAAACCCTAACTCCTCTGTGTCAGGAAGTAAGGTTGGCAAGGTTGGAGGCAGGGGCCAGATAAAGAGCCTTGAAAGTCTGGTAAGAATTTTGGATTGTCTTGAAAGTGATAGAAAATTATTGCTCAGGATTCATTGAAAGACAAGGAAAAGGCATGGTCGTGATAAATCAGATTTGCCTTTCTAAAGGAAGGCTCTGGTATTGTGTAGAGAATGGGGGGGGGGGGCACATGGTAAAACCCAGGTGAGGTTGCTTATTTATGGGCAACATTTTGAAGTATTTTTTCAAATAAGAATTGAGTATGTATGTCTATGTAAATGAGAATAATTATACAAGATTCACATGAGAACGGAAGAGAAATAAATAACTGGTCTAAAAAGAAAAAGATACTAGTAATATGATACCATTAAATATTAAACACCAAATAGAATCCTACCCAGTGCTTAGAAAAATAACAATTACCTAGCTTCTCTGATTTATAAGTATCATATTTGAAACATGAGAAGGCTAAAGATCACTGTATCCCACTACTGACATAACGATGAATAAATCAATGAAAAGACGTTATAAGAATATAACGTCTCTATTTTATAACGTCTCCAGGATTAACTACACGTTGCTGAAAGTTTGTGTTTAGGATTTCAAGTCACGTGTCTCCCATTTCTGAGGCAGAGCCAGACTCAGGAAATATCTGTATAATGTTCAGAGCACAAATCAGGACCAGGCCTTGGGTAAACAACTATTATCTTTGGAATCAGTTGATTAACAAGATAAGGATGAATAGATTTGTTTTGTACTAAGCTATAACATTAGGTAGAATTACCAATAAAAAGTAGTACTTTTTCTGGAGGATACAAGCTTTGCCACATACATTATTTTGATAAATGAAGATAATTTTAAAATGAAAGATAGACCATACATCACTTTAAACAAGCAATGACATTTTGAAATATTAAAATCAACCCAACCCTAAAAAAAATAGTTTGATCATTAGAATGAAATATTACGTTGTGGTCACTGAAAATCATGTCCTGTAAACCACTCTTAGTTTTTGTTCACTTACTAGGGTGAGATACTAAGGTTAATTCATTAAATTACCTCAATTTGGCATTAATTTTTGAAATAGTTATAATAATATATCTCTTTGTTTCATAGTAATATTTCCCAATCATATGAGATAATGTAAAAACCAAATTTTCTGAAAAGTTTAAAGCATTAAGATTACTCAAAACCAATGGAAGACCAATACTAAAGTAATTTTAAATAACAGGGATCATTTCGTAGGTTTAGACTTATTGGTACAAAAGACTTTCCGCTTTAAAGCTAACAGCTGTCAGTATTCACAATATAACCAAGAGATCTTGCAGAAAAACGGGGTGTTGCACTCACCATGTGTTTCCTTTGCAATCCATTCATTTATTTCATTTCTGGTGTCTTCTAAATCATTTGTAAAGTCAACTCGTTTCACATTGGCATTGTATAATTTTTGAGCGCACTCAATATAGTTCTATAAACAAGAATACAGGCCTGCATTTACAAATCACCACCAACTAAGCAACTAAGAAATATATTTTTGAATTGTTTGTGCATTTCCACTGCTTTATGCCAAGACTCAACCCAGCTAAAAATATAAAAATATGGGTTGGGCCACATCTATGGTGCATATTTTTATCTATAATAATAATAAAATAATAATAATAATAAAAAATATATATATATATAAATATCACTGGAAGGGAACCTGGTGAACTTGAAATTGAATTTGGACAGCAAATGACATTGTTTTAATAAATTAAATTGGAATGGATTGGGGGAGAGTAAAGCCCACTCCCTTCCTTCACTGTGGTTTTCTCATCATGAATACACACACCTCCCATGCATGGTCACAGGATTCCTGCTCAAAATCTTCAAGGCTTAAGATCGAGCCCAAGCCTTTGAACCTCGCCCACAAGTCTCTGCTGATCTGTACCCGGTTACCTCCTTTCTAGCACCCTTCCCTTCCTGCTCTGCTCTCGCCCATACCCAATTTCTTACAGTTTCTCACAAATGCCACTGGTCTTCTGTCACTTAAAGTCTTTGGACAACATTGAAGGAAAGAAGGGAAAGGATTAGGACACAAGTGGGTTGGGCTAGAGATCCTCCCTGATGGCCTCTGTTTTCTTTGTCAAGGAGAAGACAAGCCTTTTAGCCAAAACTGAGGATGATAGTAGGGGGGTGTTGAGAAATTGAGAGAAGCAGGGAGGCTTTCACTAAGTATTATGAGAAATCAAGAAAGACAAATTACTAGGGACAAAAGGATGACTGCAGGGAACAGCAGAGAGTCTAGCTGGGTTGGGAGACCATGATGTCATGGACTCAATCATATTCAAATATGAATGAAAAGAACATGGCAAAACAAAATATAAAGAGCATGACTTTATCTAGCTTTGTGGTGATCTACCTGAAAATTTATAATCCTTTCCATTCATAAACAAAAGTAATTTTTAGAATAACTATATTTGTAAATATTGGGGAGGGAGGGACAAAGGGCAGTGTCTCTCATTTTCCATATTCTTGATACAATCTGGTTCTTACTGCATGTCTGGCTGCAATGCCTTTCATAACACCCAGAGGGCCAAGTAAAGAGAACAGGAAGTCGGCCGTGAACGGTAACACGGTAGACAGACCCGTTTAGTAGAATCCGCAGTGGCTCCGGCGCATGGCAGTTGTGTGGGAACAGAGAAACCAAACGTGAGGCTGAACATAGAGGGTACCCCTGTCAAGCCTGTGTAGGATTCTTTTGAAAAGATTCACAAATAAAAAGTTGCCTAATGCTTCGTAATTGGCAGGCTACCAAGCAGGGGAGTTGGTGCTGGAAGGAGCAAAGAATTCAGTGGGTGGCAGACAGAGGGAACAGCAGTGACAGGGGTGGAAGATGGACAGCTGGCAATAGATGCGACTGGAGATGACACCAGACATGTCACTGGGGTGAAGTTGTGTAGTTATTTTTGGAGTAAAGAATTTAAAAGGTAGAGAAAACATGCCCAGGGAAACATGGTCACTATCTTTTTGAATGGCATTAGCTGGGTAAGAAACTTCTGATGGTCATAGTGTTGGTCCCAAAGCACAGGGTGAGCGCGGGAGGATGTAGACTGCATTCTGGGCCCAGGGTCTCCTCAGGCAGGCGGGATTCTATGATGAGTGCCTTGATAACACACATACCATCCAGAAATGCTAAACATTAGACTTCTGATTTCAAATGAACCTATTTTCCACCTCTGTGGAGTGTAAGCCTCTCTGCCAATGGCTAGCCCTATCTGACGTGCCTCCCACCAGGATTTCTTTTATAAGCAACCTTCCTGGAAAGGTAAGGAAGCAATTGCTACAAGAAGAGATGAAAAGTGTGGCTGAGAAGAAGAATGAAAAGAGAGAACTGACACTGTGATTCAAAACTGGAGCCCGAAAACTCAGAGGAAACAGGATAGACTGCCCTGGACACCCCTTACGGGGCAGGTTGGTTCCCATCCAAGTGTAGCTCAACATCAGTGCCAACGGACACACTCTTATGTTTTGTTGCTGGTCAGTCTGGTGACCCTGAATAAACGGATTAGTTGAGTGAAAAGCTGAACTTTAAAAACCGTGATGATACAAAGATGGAACATAATGATGTTTCTCAAATTAGGAGCAACAAGGAAAAGGAAATCACCTTTGTATGGTTTGGTAAAAAGGAGCAAGCCCTTATTCAGAAGGTAGATTAAACAAGATTTATGTCCAGAGTGGAACTAACCTAACACAGGCTTACCTTGTGGAAGTCATAAATTTTTTCCACAAAGAGACCGTTGACAATGCTGAGATCATAATCTTTGTGGGATGTGTTTATATCGGAAAGAACTCTTTTCAGTTGAGACTGGAATTCTGGCTGTTATTGAAAAGATGCATAAAAATTTATTCTTAGTTTTCAGAGATATGCATAATCTTATTTACACATGGAATAAAACATGTATCATAAAAATTAAAATCTAATGAGCTATAAAAGCAGCAAGCAGGGCCACATATACTTACAATGTCTTCTTTCTCATAATAGTGTCTCTGGTCAGATTACAGAATTTACTTAAGAAATTATTAGCCTTAGAATAAAATTGTTAACTGAATATAATGAATTTGCATATGTGTTCTAAATAATTATTTTTATAATATAAGTTGTGAATATCAAAATACAAAGAAAAAAACATTTAGTTCTACATTATCTTGCCAAAATCTGTCCAATACATAAGTAAAATATTAAGTTTATACTTAACAAGTAAATTGACAAAATTTTATTTGCACATATGGGAGCTGGAACATATTCTTCTTAGCAAAGTATCTCAAGAATGGAAGAAAAAGTATCCAATGTACTCAGCTCTACTATGAAAGCTATAACCCAATTATAGCTTTAGAATATGGAGAAGGGAGGGGTGGAGGGAGGCTGGGTGGAGGGAGGGTAATTGGTGGGACCACACCTACGGTGCATCTTACAAGGGTACATGTGAAACTTACTAAATGTAGAATATAAATGTCTGAACACAATAACTAAGAAAATGCCAGGAAGGCTATGTTAACCAGTGTGATGAAAATGTGTCAAACGGTCTATAAAACCAGTGTACGGTGCCCCATGATCACATAAATATACTCAGCTACAATTTAATAAAAAAAAAAAAAGTCAAATGTATATAAAACCAGTGTATGGTGCCCCATGATCGCATTAATGTACACAGCTATGATTTAATTTAAAAAAAGAATTATTCAGAAAAAAAAATAAATTATTATGAAACAAATTCCAGCATCCTTGCTCAAATCATGATGCCTCTGAAAAGGAAGCAAATTCAGAACATACTATTTTTGGCTCTGGTTTGTAATTGAAACCATACTTCACACTGGTCAGTTGTATGTATCTCCACAAAGGGAAATTTGTTTTTATAAAATGCAGTTTAAACAATGACCCAAATTGCAGCCTTTCTGACCCCCTGTGATGGGTAGTGGGCCTTTGAGTTGCCCAGACTATTTGCCTGGTAAGAAGAACGGAATGAAACAAAATAAGACCAGTTCCATGTCATATAATTTAATATACTCTTATGAAAAACTCCTCCTATAAAAAAGTCAGCATTTTATATACACTATCCTATGCATTTCAACTATTCATTGTTTTCCTTGTGAAAATGAAATTGTAATTTGGGGATGACTGTGGTTCCTTTCCCTGGGAACTCGGGTATTAAGAGGCAGAGATCTAAAAGTCCTCATGAAATCAGGTAAAATATATGCCAGAGTCAAATGTTTTTCCTGTTCACTATTAAGCATTATCTGTTGGAGATAAGTCTATTGGCTGAGTGATTTTACATCATTTCCCAAAGAAATGTGAATTGTACTCATATGAAATTGTAATGATGATAATAATAAAGCAGGTCTACTCAGTTATGAGAGCCAGTTTCATGTCGATTTCTATAAAAATAGATTTTTAATTATTTGAAGCTTATCCTATTATATTATATAGCCAAACACTGAGAGTATTTCTTTGGTTGTTTTAAATCAAGGGTAGAGAATTTACAGCCTTAAGGCCATATGTGGCCTTTTAGGTCCCTAAGTGCAGTCTTTTAACTGAGTCCAAATTTTACAGAACAAATCCTTTTATTTTTATTAATATATTCTTGTTCAACTGTTATATTTTTATGTTATTTTTAAAGTGAATATATTTAAAATACCAAAGAATAAATTCCAACAAAATAATCCTCTCAGATTGACCAGCACAATTAGAACATTAAGAGGCCATAAGGGTTAAATTGAGAGCTGCAATGCTCATGATTTAGTTCTAACTTCACCTCCTGACTGGCCCCAGTACTGCATAAGGCTGGTTGTCGAGAATTTATGGGGGTCAAGTACACTAGTCTGTCATCAGCTTTTGGCAACAGTGCACTGTGTTTCTGTTTGAAGTGGAATTTGTGAGCAACTATACAGCTAGATGGTATTTTCTAATTCTATCTGCTTAACAGCCCATCATGTCAAAGACGACCAAGAGAATGCTAAAGGAAGAAAACAGAATTTTTTGAATGAGGATTGGGGATTGCAAAATTATCTGGTTTCTACTGAAGATGAGATAATTTGCTTGCTTCGTGATATTGCAATATCAGCATTAAAGAAATTCAATGCTCATCTAATCAGCTGTATAACACTCTTAAGGACCACAAATATTTCAAACTGGAGAGAGAGGTGTGAAAAGATGTATTGTAGAAATTAAAAGATGAAAAGCAAAAGAAAAGGCAATTCTTTCAAGTGGCAATAAGACCTGTAAAAAAAGCTACTGAAGCAACCTACAGTTCATACATTTGTAAAAAAGTCGTTTGGTAATGTAGAAATTGTAAAAAGAATGCATGGTCAAGAATGTAGGATACTTAGAACCTGATAACATTTCAAAGTACAAACAACTGCCTCTTTCAAAAAGAATCATAAGTGATCGCCAGCACGAATTAGTCTTCAACTTAACAGAACAACTTCATTCAACGTTTCACAAGGAAAATACATATTATGCAATTATTTTGGATGAATCAACCAATACTACTGACCTGGTGTAGGTTTTATACTTTATTTTGGTCATAACAGGAGATTTTACTTGCTACAAAGAGTTACCTGCCTTTGAGAACCCTTAGGAAGAGGAAAGAGGAAATAGATATCTTTAACAACTTTCAAGATAAATGTCATGAAGTTGGACTGAATTTAGTAAATTTAGTGAGTATAGGTACAGATGGTGCACCTTTCATGACAAGGAAGTATTAACAGATCCAGATGCTTTCAACAAAGTCTCTATGCTAAAGTTACTATTTTAAGTGACACTTTGTAACAAGTTATGAGGGTTGTTAACTCTATCAGTGCACATGAAACACAGCGTCATCAGTTTTGTAATATGTTCACATTGATCAATGATATTCATTGTGGATTTTCCATCTCATTCTAAAGTGCATTGGCTAATTAAGGAACAGGGATTAGCTGAAATTTTGTCTCTGCTAGAAGAAATAGTTAAATTTTATGAAGTACATAATCAATAAAGTGAAACATAGAAAAATTTCTACAGGAATGCAGCATTTTTGTGTTATATGTCAAATCAAAACCACTTGAATATTTATTTTTTATTTTCAGAATAATATTTTTTATTTCATTTTTTTATTAAGTTAAATACACACAGATCATGAATACTTTATGCATATGTGGGGTACAATGTGTTGATTTTTTTATACAATCTCATGTGGTTAGATCAAACCAATCAACATAGCTTTCACCTCATTTACTTGATTATTGTGCTAAGACATTTATGTTCTACACTTGACAGATTTGACTTGTGCCCTTGTCATATGCTCCATAGATGTGGTCCCACCTTTTACCCTCTCTCTGTCAAACGTTCCCCCTTCCCACCCTTCCCACTCCCTTTCTCTCCTTCATCCTGGGCTATAGTTATATTCTATTTTTCGTAAGAAAGTGTGAGTAAATATAAGTAGGTTTCATATTGAGTATATTGGATACTTTTTCCTCCATTCTTGAGACACTTACTCAGGAGAATATTTCTTTACAAGGTAAAAGTGAGTCTATATGTGATAGGTGACAAAAAAAAAAAAAGCATTTCAAAAAAAAATCCATCTCTTTTCTAAATCCTTCTTCAAAAGGAAATTTGAGGTGAACATTCTCCTCAGCATAGGTCATTGATGATCAAGATGATATATAAGAATTATTTGAAGAATATGTATCTGTAACAGACCTATTGGAGGATATAAAGAAAGGTTTACTGACTTTGAGAATCATGACATCACACTAAATTATTTTGGCCTCATCTAGTTGGTATCACCAGGGTAGCTAAAGAACAACAGATGGAATTGACTAAGCACTTAGTAGATAACATCTTAAAGTCATTGTTTGATACTAACAAAAATCCAGTTGAAATGTGGAGTATCCATGCTTTCTTGCTTTTCAACCTCTTATTGCTGCAAATCTACATTTTCCTGTCCAACCCAAATCAAGATGCCCTTAAGGTCACAAGTGACTGACAACTATTTAGAGGATCAAGTGAAACTGTGGACCTCCATGCTTACAACCAAATATTCAAATGCTTTCCAACAGAACACAGACACATCAAAGTTATTAAAAGGTTAGTTAACTTCAAAATTAACAAATAATTTTTATTTTATGAAATTACTAAGTATATTATAGATTTTTTTACAAAATAATGCACACTTAAAAGTATATCTAATTGAAGTTCCTTGAATAAAGCCTTGTTTAGTTACAGTTAAATTCATGTGGCCTTCCAATTGAAAAGGTTCCCCCACCCCTGGTTTAAGTTAGAATTCTGGTCTTACATTATTTTATATTTTAACTTGGCTGTTTGGGGATGGAGATTTGTAGAGGTTAATTATACTGGTAGAAAGGCAACCCAGGTTGAGATAGATTAGTGATTCTCAAATTTGAGCATGCATCAGAAATCCCTAGAGGGTTTGTTAAAACAAAAATTGCTGAATTCAATTTTTTCAATGGGTCTGAGGTGGAACTTGGGAATTTGCATCTTTATGTTCCTGGGGACCACACATTAAGAATCACTGACCTAGAAAACACATTCCTTCATCAACTTCCAAGAGAACAACTCAAAGGAAAAGAGTAAAACAAAAAATTTAGAATTGAATTTAGGTAACCTACCTAAAATTTAGGGTTGCCAAATAAATACAGTATTCTTAGTTAAATTTAAATTTCAGATAAACAACAAATAAATTTCTAGTATAAGTATGTTCCAAATCTAAATATGTCTAGAAAGTAGAAATTGTTCATCTGGAATTCAAATTTAACTGGGCATCATGCAAGCCTTTTTTCAGCTAAATGTGGCAAACATAAATTAAATTGGTTTTTTTTTTTTTTTTTTTTTGATGATTATAGATGTGCTCTCCTGTAAGAGCTTCCTTTATTATAATTATAAAGAAAACAAAAAAGAACATAGGATAACCAAACAGAAAAGCCAAGAAACAGAATGACATTAAATTCTAATTAAGATAGTATATATTATGTTGAACATATGACATACATTCTTGGGAATCTAGTAGCTGAAACATAGCATTTATAGTCAGTAGGGAAGTATTCA
>CAUYPK010154245.1:0-33551 GCA_963574355.1 Loris lydekkerianus | reverse complement strand
TGTTTTTTTTTTTGTACAGACAGAGTTTCACTTTATCGCCCTCGGTGGAGTGCCGTGACGTCACAGGACTCACAGCAACCTCCAGCTCTTGGGCTTCCGCGATTCTCCTGCCTCAGCCTCCTGAGCAGCTGGGACTACAGGCGCCCGCTACAACGCCCAGCTATTTTTTGGTTGCAGTTCGGCCGGGGCTGGGTTTGAACCTGCCACCTTCGGTATATGGGGCTGGCGCCCTACTCACTGAGCCACAGGCGCCACCCACTATTAGTTTTAAATGAAACTAATAGTCAATGATCATAGTCAATAATTCATACTTTTGTCATGAAAATTAAAGGAGTCAATACTATAATGTACATTATGTGAGAGAAATGAAGATTCAAGTGCAAGTGACAAAAGAAATGGTGTAAAATTTCTGCTTTCCTTATCTAGAAGTAGGGGCATTGAGGCTCACACCTGTAACCCTAGCACTCTGGGGAGCCAAGGTGGGAGGATCCCTTGAGCTCAAGAGTTTGAAACCAGCCTTAGCAAGAGTTGCTAAGGGTTCACTGTTGCTGTGGTACAAAAAACTAATTCCTGAGACGAGGACTGTCAAAGGAGAAAGGATTTATTTCAGAGGATGTGTCAACTGGGACGGAGAGGCACAGCTTACCTCAAATCTACCTCCCTGATTAGCAGGGTTAAGGGATTTTTATGGAGGTGAAAATGAATAACGCACAAAGGGAGTGAACCCCATTGCAAGTTTGGGCACGACAGCACAGTGAGGAATTATGCTAGTTCGTACATCTATGAACAAAAAATGGTGGACAAATCCCTCCCCAGGGTGGGGATTTTAGTATTATAATGAGCTAGGGTTAATTCCGTTCATTCTTTTAGCCTTGTGGGCAGGCTCAGTGGCTCTTGAGCACAGTCTGTGGTGGCATATGGCTTATCTTGTCTTTCTCTGGACATTCTGGTACACTAAGCCTCTGCAGTTATCTCAGGGCTGTAAGGAGGTTCTTCCGTTCCTGGGAAAAACTTAAAAGAATTGCATGAGTGTATAGAAAGTTACAAAGTTCTGTTCAGCAATTTGTATTGGGACATCTCTGTTCACTAGTTTTTCTAAGACTTCCCTTGCTATGCCACTGGAGCTAACACTCACCTTTTCACCCGTCAACTCAAGGCCACTCAGCTGCCTGCTTCAGTTCTTACGTGAACATCGAAAACTCCTTTGGAATACAAGGGCGTTAAGACACTTGAGAATGGTAAAATTTTGGTTATACAACCAGGTACAGAGTCAGACCCCCCCCCATCTCTACTAAAAATAGAAAAACTAGGGCGGCGCCTGTGGCTCAAAGGGGTAGGGCGCTGACCTCATATGCCGGAGGTGGCGGGTTCAAACCCAGCCCCGGCCAAAAACTCCAAAAAAAAAAAAAAAAAAAAAAAATTATATTAAAAAAAAAATAGAAAAACTAGAGGGGCTTTCTGGTGGGCACCTGCAGTCCCAGCTACTTGGGAGGCTGAGACAGAGAGTCGCCTGAGGCAAGGAGTTTGAGGTTGCTGTGAGCTAGACTGATGCCACAGTACTCTAATCTGGGGTAACAGAGTAAGACTGTCTAAAAAAAAATTGTAAAAATAACAATGGTAGTGGGTTTTAAAAGTATTTATATTCTACTGGATACGTTTAGAAGAACGATTAATGGTTTTATTCTAAAATGTCAATATTGACAACACGTTAGGAATTACACCTTTTCCAGCTCTTTATAACAAATTGTCAACGTGTTGGAGTTGTTTTGTAAAAATCTTTTACGTGTACAAGCAAATCATCAGTGCTGAGGAGAAGTGCTTGTTTATTCAGGGACTTTCCTAAATTTAGACGCTGCATGGCATCTCCCTTACACCCTTCCCTAGCCCTGCCTAGAACAAAATTGAGCAGAATTGGCCGCGCTTGGACTCGCGGCCGCTGAAGACGCCTGCAGTAGCCGCTTGCCACCAATAGGCGGCACACGCAACCGGCGCCGGGGGGCGGGCCGACCGAGCACGCCTCTCCGTAGTCCCGTGGCATCTCTCGGCTTCCGTCGAGTACCGAGCAAGATGGCAGCCTCCGAGACGGTTAGGCTACGGCTTCAATTTGATTACCCGCCGCCAGCTACCCCGCACTGCACGGTCTTCTGGCTTCTAGTCGACTTGAACAGATGTCGATTTGTCACGGATCTCATTAGTCTCATCCGACAGCGCTTCGGCTTCAGTTCTGGGGCCCTCCTCGGCCTTTACCTGGAAGGGGGGCTCTTGCCCCCAGTCGAGAGCGCGCGCCTGGTGAGAGACAACGACTGCCTCAGGTGCGCGCGGTGCCGGCTGGGGGCGACGGGGGCGGCCAGCCGGGGACGCGCCTGCGCACGCCCGGGGGCTGCTCTGGCCCAGACTGCGTTGGGGCTGGGGGCGAGGAAAGGGGAGGAGGTGGAATGGGAGTGTGAAAATGCCCTTTCTTGAACCCAGAGATCCTGATTGGTCAAGTAGAGAGCTCAAGAATCTGCGATTTTTAACGAGCATCCTTTCCCGGGATGCTTCTGAGCACACGTGGACCACACTTGAAACAACCCTGACGGGTTTAGGCAGGGCCGGTGTTTATTTCACCCTTGGTGGAGCAACACTTCACTTAGCTAGGCTTTGTGTTCCGTTCGCTTGGTACTCTTGTGTGGAGACCTGGCCTTATCCTTGGTGGTTTCAGGGTCAGGTGCAGGAGACAGACCCAAGCGGACAGAGACCAATCATGTTTTACACATAACGAGTGTGTTGTCCAGCCTTAGTTCTTTTGTGCCTGGTATCGCCTGAGACTAATGGTGGATATCATTCTGTATTCAACTAGGTGTTTCCCTCCAATATGCGTTTCGATCCTTTTGGACTAGGAATTGGGAAACTCAAAATAATTTTAAATATGTTTTTGGGAATTAAAACAGTGATACTGAAGTTAAGTATTCAGGAGCAAACAGTGTGCATTGCTGATGTGTTAGTTGAGTTGTCTCAATAAGATGGTGAGATGTGGTCATTCCAGTTCAGATTCATATCTTGGACTGATATATTTGGGGCTTTAAAAAAATTTTAATCTTTAAGCTTCAATTACAGTATTAACTCCAGAATTGCGCTACTTTCTCTTGCTTGCCCTTAGTTGTTGAATATTCCTTTCCCCAAAGCATGTCAGATTCCTAACATTTGTTTGAAATAGTGACTACATCTTTGAGTATCTCAAATCATAAAAGGTATGATTTATTAATATTCAACTGTTTGAAATGACAATTTGAAATAATCCAAATTTCAAAAAGTTCGTTTTTCTTTTTATTGATTGTGAACTAGGTCTCTATTTTCTATGCAATTCAGGGACTATTTAAATATTACAATTGTAAGGATTGTATTCCGTTCTATTACGTTTACTTTCTGCACTGCCCCCTGCCTAATGAGTTAATAACTTGCTGCTTGCTAGCTACAGTTATACTTTAATTAATGAATTATCTGAGAATTACATTCTTTTCTAAAAAAAATTTAACTTCTCTGAATACCATTCCTAAGGAATTATACTCTTTATAACGAAGTTATCAATGTCAAAAACAAACTGTAAAAACTGATATAAACAATAATTACAGGACAATGACAGATAACTTCCTCTTAAATGCTTCAGATGCACATTGCATGTGGCAAGAAATTCCTCTGCATTGGTCTTCAGTAGTAAATGTGAGGAAACCTTAGGTAAAACTGAATTGGAAAAATTTTGTTTTTGTTGTTTAATGCCACAATCATTCTGTCTTTCCTTGATGAATTCACTTTTCTTCAGAGCTACAGAATAAAACATAGTCTTTGTTCCCAGAGGTAAATCTTGTTGGAGTAGACCAAAATACTAGTTTCATGATTCTGTATATTCTGTGATACAAGCAATTAGACTGAATAGTTAGACCAGGTTATACTGCTAAGCACAGAAAATTGTTGAGAAAGGAGAGATCGGTATGGAACAAAAATGGTCAAAGAATACAGCAGTACATTGAAGGATGGGTAGGAAATGTTGGATGGCCAAAGCACAGTTGTCAGGCTTGACTTGGTAAAGAGATGAGTCTCACCAGCCAAAGGATTCTCTTGAGAGAGCTGAGAGTACTGAGGGAAGTCTGTTGAGGAAAAGTGGAGCCATATTGTGGGAATCCTGAGAAATAACTCATGGGCCTTGAGGGGCATGGCCACACTTCTATGCCACAGCCATTTCCTTACTCATATTCTATTCATTTAAGTCCCCAAAATCCGTCTTTGGGCTTCTAACATGGCACTCCTAAAGGTGGTCTCTTAAGTCCCCTGAGAAGAGGAAGTACTCCCATTTGCTATTAGTTTGCTAGGGCTGCTATAACAAAATACTGCAGACTGGGTGGCTTGATGGAAAGAAATTTATTTCTTACCTTCTGGAGGTTAGAAGTTCAAGATCATAGTGTTGTAAGGTTTGGTTTCTTCTGAGGCCTTTCACGTTGGTTTGTAGATGGCTCTCTTACTGTGTTCTCATGTGGTCTTTTCTCTGTGGATGTGCATTTCTGGTGTTTCAAATTTTCTCTCTTACAAGGACATCAGATAGATTGGATTAGGATCTACCCTAACGGAGTCATCTTAACTTAATCATCTCTTTAAGCCCCTCTGGTCACATTCTAAGGTACTGGGGTTTAGGGCTTTAACATACAAATTTTAAGGGGACACAGATGAGCCTATTCCTGAGGGTTTCACAGAAGCCAGTCTGCAGGAACTTGGAGGGCTACCAGGTAGAATGGAAAACTAAGTATCATTCTGTAAGGAAACAAAGTATATTTTTTCCTCCTTTACACTTTAAATTCTCTGTGGCATTTAATACCTGTTTAAATGTTAGAGATGGGTTCTTGTGTCATACCACTGTAGGTAATGTCTCCTTGGATATCTAAAAAAGTCTCCCCTAAAATGTCTGTGAGTCTTCCAGGTGTGAGGTGTGCTTGTAGTTTTAGCCCCTTGGGTGGCTGAGGCAGGAAGATCATTTGAGGCTGGGAGTTTGAGTCCAGCTTTGGCAACATAGTGAGAATCTGTCTCTAAAACATATATATAGATAAATAATAACAAAATGTCTGTGAGGGTTGGCAGTGGGAGTTAGGCGGACAGAGTGTATGATTCAGGCTGAGGATCATTTGGTTTCCTGAAACCTTGAATACCAAAAATAGTTGCCATTAAGGTTGTCTGGCTTTGTTCAGCTCTGGGTCCCTTGACTCTAAATATTATTTCACAGCATATGAGTAGTTTCTGGGATGTAAAATACTGAAAGCTGCTCTCTCACATATCAAGGAGATGTGTATCTAAAGCCTATAGGTAAACTGAGACTAATAAAATTAGGCCTTGGCTGCTTTTAGTTCTAGAACTTTTTCTTGTCCCTTTCCATTCTTCTTTAAAACAAACAAAATGCCTGACAACAGTGTTAAAAAAATTATATTAATACTTCAAAGTAGTCCAAGTAAAAGTACTCTATTTCTCTTGATACATAATCTTCTTACACCCTACTTTCCAGAAGAATACTTGGTTAAGTTTGGGGCATGTCTTTCTAGATTGTTTTATTTCTGTATATACAGTATGTGATGTTCATCATTCTTTTTAAATGCCACATGTTCCTTCATATGACCCTGTCATAATTTATTTAAATAGCCCCTTATTAAGGGGCAATTTAGGTTTTTTTCTGTTTCTCATTGTTAGGTAGTCTTGTAGTGGGTATTTTTGTATATCTTTATGTACTTGGGCAAGGGTTCACTAGGATGTATTTGTAGAAGAATTCTTTTGTCAAAGAGAAGTTGCATTTGAAAATCGGCAGGTACTCAGCTTGGTGCTATGGCACCAGCCACATACACCAAGGCTGACAGGATTGAAATTTAGCCCACGCCAGCTAAAACAACGACAACTGCAACAAAAAATAGCCGGGCGTTGTGGTGGGCTCCTGTAGGCCCAGCTATTTGGGAAGCTAAGACAAGAGAATCACTTGAGCCCAAGAGTTTGAGGTTGCTGTGAGCTGTGATGTCATAGCATTCTACCCAGGGCAACAAAGTAAGACTCTATCTCAAAAATAAATAAATAAATAAATAAATAAAATAAATGAATAAATAAATAAATAAAAATTGGTAGGTACTATCAAATTGGCCTCCAGAAAAGTTGTACAGGTCTGTACAACGTAAAGAAATCCACCACTCCTCTGTTCAAGGACTAAGAATATCCATTGTATTAAGAACAATTAGAGCTAACATTCAGATAGCACTTGTTCTGAGCCAGCCATGCTGTAAATATATAATAGCCCAGATGAGAACTGTAATTATTGTCATTATCCCTATTTTTATACAAAGGCTGAGGTAATGATTTTTTTTAAATTGAATTTTAGTGGCAGAAGAACCATTTGAATCCAGGCAATCACTTTGACCTTGGCAGACAGTGGGTAGGGAGTGTCAGGCAGAGCACATGACCATGTCTGTATTTCTGTAACAAATCCTACAAGTGAAATTTGGAGTTTTAAGGGAGTATTTGCATTTCGATAATAATACCACCCAGTCTGCCCTGCAAAGAGTTTGAATGAAAAGTAGAACTGCTTTAACTGTTTCTTGGAATCAAATCTCTTTCATATAACTACTCAGGTAATTTACTTCTGTTTGTCAAAGGACAACTACATTTACTTGTGTTGGTAAAAGGTTAGCTCCATATGTAGACTGTGATCCTGTACAGAAATGAAGAACATTGCCAAGGAAGGTGTACACTCTAAAAGGAATGGTAACTAAGCAGACTCAGAGAACTATTTCCTGTTCTCTGGATGGCCTTTTGCCCTTTAATATTTTCGAAAGTGAAATTATTCTCTTGAGGAACAATAGGCAGTGAGGCTACAGCAATCATAGGTCATACCTTCATGCCAAATAGCCAAAGAGGCATAATTTTCAGAATGGGTAAGGCCAGGGGTGGTGGCTCAAGCCTATTATTGCTGCATTTTGCAAGGCTGAGGCATGAGGATTGCTTGAGACCAGGAGTTTAAGACCAGCCTGGGCAATACAACCCTCCCTCTCTAAAAAAAACCCCCCAAATTAGCTGGGTGTGGTGGCATATACCTGTAGTCCCAGCTACTCAGTAGGCTGAGGTGGGAGGATTGCCTGAGCCTAGGAATTAGATGTTACATTGACCTATGATTGCACCACTGTATTTCAGCCTGGGTAACTCATTGAGATCTTCTGTCTCTAAAAAAAGTGTGGGTGGTGCCTGTGGCTCAGTGGGTAGGGCACCAGCCCCATATACCGAGGGTGGCGGGTTCATACCGGCCTCAGCCAAACTGCAACAAAAAATAGTCGGGCATTGTGGTGGGCACCTATAGTCTCAGCTACTCTGGAGGCTGAGGCAAGAGAATCGCCTAAGCCCAGGAGTTGGAGGTTGCTGTGAACTGTGACACCACAGCACTCTACCATGGGTGACATAGTGAGACAAAGTGTGATTCTGTCTCTAAAAAAAAATTTAAAGAGTGTGAGACAATGCATGTTAAGGGCTGATTTAGAAATCATGATGACGTTGCCATCTCCTGGGAAAGGCAAGGCTCCTGCATAAACCAGATGTGGTATGTTCTGTGTCCCAAGACTTTAATAATTGCAATGACTGAACAGAAGTCTTACAGTCATTTTCAAAGCTTGATAGCAAGTTTGGTCCTCTTGCTATGAGTAGAAACACATTGATCAGCCAGGTGCTGTGGCTCACGCCTGTAACCCTAACACTCTGCAAGGCCAAGGTGGATGGACTGCCTGAACTCAGACTGAACAAGACAGAGACCTGTCTCTACTAAAAATAGAAAAACTAGCTGGGTGTTGTAGCAGGTGCCTGTAGTCCACTACTTGGGAAGCTGAGGCAAGAGGAGTCCTCAGACCTAGGAGTTTTGAGTTTGCCATGAGTTATGAAGCCACAACTCTTTACCTAGAGAACAGAGTGAGACTATCTCAAAACAAGCAAACAAAAAACCCCACATTGATCAAAAATATCAAGGAAAATTCTGGTATCTGGCTTGTCCCTAATACTTCTTAGATTCACAAGATGCTAGATTAGCTTTTGTCAGATTAAAAATTATTTCCTTATCATTAGCTGCAAATGAATCCAGCTGGAAATAGAGGGGAATGTGTTTTTATAATTTAAAGCCCTGGTCATTCAGAGTTTTATTTCTCTCTTTAATCCTACTCCTGATTTAGTAGCTCTTATTTTGTCTTGATTTGCGTATGCTATGTAGTTAGGTTTTTTGAAAAAATACATGAGGATTTTTTCCAACTACCACCTTAAGGTAAATCAACAAGATTACTATGCCTTAAAAAATTTTAAAGACTGTGGCTCAGGGCCGATAGCACAATGGTTATGACGACAGCCACAGACGCGGAGATTGGCAGGTTTGAACCCGGCCTGGGCCTGCTAAACAACAGTGGCAATTGCAACAAAAAAATAGCCAGGTGTTGTGACAGGTGTCTGTAGTCCCAGCTACTTGGAAGGCTGAGGCAAGAGAATCACTTAAGCCAAGGAGCCTGAGGTTGCTGTGAGCTGTGATGCTGCGGCACTGTAATGAGGGTAACATAGTAAGACTCTGTCTCAAAAAAAAAAATGTTTTTTTAAAGACTGATTATATGCTGTTATCATCAATTCTCATCATTCAAATTATACTTTATTTTCAAATACGATTATCTGTATCTATGGTCACTGAAATAACTTGATGAAATATACAGCTGGATGCAAATGCGTTGTAAGTATAACATGTGTTTTTGGTCGTTAATTCTGAGGACCCACTATTTGCTCGACATTAGGGATACTCCTATCAAACTTCATCATCAGACTGCGCATATTGGGGTTAGTTATTGCCAGTTCATGGAAGAACAAAATTGCTTTTCTATAGTGAAATAATTTTGGAAAAAGTGTGTATTAGTTAGAAATAGAACCATTAAGAAATAGACATACCAACACACACTCACACACTCAGGATTTATTATAAGGCATTGACTCACACGATTATGGAGGCTGAGAAGTCCCAAGATCTGCAGTCAGTAAGACTAAGGAGAGCTGGTGGTATACTTCTAGTCCTAGTCCAAGTCCAGGCCTGAAGGCTGAAGACCCAGCTTGAGGAGTTCGGCAGAGAGAGCACATTCTTCCTTACTCAGCCTTTTTGTTCTTTTCAGGCCTTTAGCAGGTTGGATAAGGCCCACCCAAATTGCAGCAGACCACCTGCTTCACTCAGTCTGCCAATTTAAATGTTAATCTCATCCAGAAACACCCTCACAGACTTACCAAGAATAATGTTTAATTAAATATGTGGGCACCCCCACAGCCCAGTCAAGTTGACATGTAAAATTAATGTTCATTTTGTCATGGAATTTAAAGGTGGCTGTCACTACCCCAGAGAACATAAATTACTTAGTATTTTCCTAAATTTAAACAAAATAAAAAAATAAAATTTTGGTTTAAAGAAAGCAGCCCACATTGTGAAATAAGAATGTGGATAATCAGTATAATTGCCTTTTAGGTTCAGTAATATACATACGGTAGAAAGATTGTGAATTTTGAAGTTAGACCCAGGTTTGAATTGCCTTTCTGCTACCTATCGGCCTTGAATTATGGGCACATTTCTTGTCTGAGCTATAATTTTGTGATCTGTAAAATGAAAGATACCTATCTTGTGGTGGTGTTTAGATTAAAGGAAAAAGTATAGAAAATGTTTAGCATGCAGTAAATGCTCAATAAATAAAACAAGCTCTTTGAAAGTTGACATATTTAGGCCATTTTGCCAGAAAGTCTTTTGTCCTTAAGTAGTATGAGTTTTTTATAACTGATGGTAGTGACAGTTTACAGAGTCGTGGTGGTATATAACTATGTCTTAGAGACATGCTGTGAATTCCTCACTCTAGCTTTCTCTCTTGTTCTCTCGACAGAGTTAAATTAGAAGAGAGAGGAGTTGCTGAGAATTCTCTAGTTGTCAGTAATGGTGACAGTACTTATTTATCACCCAGGAAAGCAAAGAAACGGGCGTTTAAGTTAGAGGAGGATGAAGAAACTGAAGTAAGTTACAAATACTCAAAGAAGAATTGGAAGAGGCAAGAGAACAATAGCAATATTGAGAAGGCCTTGGATCTGGAGCCAAAAGCTATTACAGAGCAGACTGTGAGGAAAAAAAATAAGAGAAAAAACAAAGCAACATGCAGCGTGGTGGATAATGATGATGAAGAGACCAAAAGAAAATCACCAAAGAAAAAGGAGAAATGTGAATATAAAAAAAAGACCAAGAATGCCAAGTCTGCAAAAGTGCAGGCTGTGAAAGAGCAGACTGTCCGGAGCTATCCTCCAAAAGGTTCTGCCAAAAACAGCCTTGTTAAAGCCAGAAAGAAAGGTGGGATAGGCATTTGTTCAAAAGATAGTCCCACTTCCTCCTCCGAGTCTGAGTCTTATGACTACTCCAACAGTGGTCTCAGCAATGTCACTTTGGAGGCCAGAAATTCTTCAGAGAAAATACCGACTGAGTTCTCAAAAGAAGGAGCCTCTACAAAAAATACGGCTGCAAGCAAACTGGCTACCAAAGCTGGCTTTACCCCCAGCCAGGACAAAATCTCTGGAACATCATCTTCTAGTTCAGACTCTGTTTCAGAGTCAGATGACCAGTGTGTAATATCAAAGGGCACCCCAGAGAGTACTGTGAGTTTCTTAAAGACCATAGGCCTCTTTGCCGGAAGAGGTTGTCCAGGTCCAGGGCTGTTATCACAGTCTCCAATTGCTGCTAGATGGAAGAATTCTGACTCGAATGCTGCCAGGCAGGCTCCTGGTCCTCCCAACATTTCTCTCCCCATTAATTTAGGAAGAGGATGGGGTAGAGGAGAGGACCTTCTCTCTTGGAAGGGAGCACGGGGTCGGGGCATGCGGGGGAGAGGTCGAGGACAAGGGCCTGCCTTTTCTGGCGTTTTAAATAGAAATGCTGAGTACCAGAAGCAGCAGCAGTTAAGTGAAATAGTAACCAACTCGTCTACTATTATCCAGGTAAGTGGTGTTTATTGTGAGTTTACCTTTCTTCCTAGTTCCCCAGGGAGTGTGTCAACAGTTCCCGGTCACGGGTTCACACTTTCTCACCAGTAACAGCATCATATGACTAATACTATTTTTCAGAATCCAGTGGAGACACACAAGAAGGATTATACTCTGTTACCACTGTTGGCAGCTGCCCCTCAAGTTGGAGAGAAGATTGCATTTAAGGTATATTTTAAAACAGCAGCAATTATAACAACAACAGAAGTTAATTTTCCTTTCAAATAGACTCACTTAGCAGGTCAGGTAAACATACTTATCATATATTTAAGTATGTATTAATGTATCACAGGTTCACAGTAGAGCCTTCAGTCTGGTGGGGTAGGCACCACCCAAACATGTTGTTTTAGGGGCAGGAGGGAAGAACCATGGGAATGTGAGAATAAAAGGGCTTGTGTACTTGTGGGTTTTTTCTTTTTTAGCTTTTGGAACTTACATCTGATTACTCTCCTGATGTCTCTGACTATAAGGTAAGGCTGTTTATTTAAAAATAATTAAGTTGTCAGTATATTAATAAAACTAAAGTCATATTTAATACTACTTACCTGGGTAATATACATAGCTTTGAGTAACCAGTGTCATAAAGTAGAAAATGAAGACATTGTCAAAATGTAAACTTTTTCTTTTTTTTTGGAGACAGAGTCTCACTTTGTCGCTCTTGGTAGAGTGCTGTGGTGTCACAGCTTACAGCAACCTCAAACTCTTGGGCTTAAGTGATTCTCTTGCCTCAGCTTTCCAAGTAGCTGGGACTACAAGCACCCGCCACAATGCCTGGCTATTTTTTGGTTATAGTTGTCATTGTTGTTTGGCAGGCCCAGGCTGGACCCGCCAGCCTCTGTGTCTGTGGTTGGTGCTCTAGCCACTTGAGCTACAGGTGCCGAGCCATCAAAATGTAAACTTTTTAATAGTATCACTATGAAGTCTCCAGTGTTATTTTCCTTATAGAATGACAATGGTGTGTATCAGGTCACTCATTTGTAATCAGCTAGACACATAAATTTATTTGGGTATCTATTCTGTCATGATCCACAACTATGAAAGAAGATAATAAATAGCTGTCAGCCAGAAAATTTGATTATTTTCATCCTGGGAATCTATGTATTTTGTGAATTGCTTCTGGTTATTATGATCTAATATGGTTTCTTTTGCATTATCAGTTAATCACAGGTAGTTCACAAATGTATATGTCCTTGGAATATACTCACTTGATAGGTATACAGGGTGACCATAAAGTTTGTGCAGACAAACTTTATGGCCACACTGTATATTGGCATGTGAAGTGTCTGTTTTTTTTTTTTTTGCAGTTTTTGGCCAGGGCTGGGTTTGAACCCACCACCTCCAGTATATGGGGCCGGTGCTCTATTCCTTGAGCCTTAGACGCCGCCCGGCATGTGAAGTTTTTCATAGTTCAGTAACAGCTCAGCTTAATTAGTGGGATTACAGAATTACATATTTTCTTCCCTTTTTTACCCACCAAAATTTTCTCTAAAATGTAGTTAAAGGCTAGGCACAGTGGCTCATGCCTGTAATCCCAGCATGTGGGAGCCCGACCTGGGTGTAATCTTGCCAGCAACTTGGATTCGAGACCAATCTAAGCAAGAGTGAGACTCCATCTCTAAAAAATAGCCAGGCATTGGGTGGGCGTCTATAGTCCCAGCTACTTGGGAGGCTGAGGCAAGAGAATTGCTTAAGCCCAAGAATTTGAGGTTGCTGTGAGCTATGACAACATGGCACTCTACTGAGAGCGACAAAGTGAGACTCTGTCTCAAAAAAAAGAAGGCAAAAAAAAAAAAAATACATATATGTATAGTTAAAATGCATACTTGCTTTTTTTTATTATAATGTATGGAATGGAATATAAGTCCATTTTTTAAGGTAGTAATTGGTAATAGTAATACAGATAAAGTATGAGGGAATTTGAATTAATTTTCCTCAAGTACAGGTGGAAGAATCAGTTAATGAAGGGATCCAGTGTATTACTTCTGTGTCATTTGGGTTTCATATTTTTCATCTTCTTAGCCACTTAATATCTTATATGGATGAGGTGACCATATAATTTATTATCCAGATCAGGATACTTGTGAATGAAAGGGAGTGCTGTTAATAATTATGCTGAAAGGAAAGACCTGTACAGACCTGCCCTGTCTTGAGCAAACCAGGATGTTTCGTCACCTTGCCATAGTTACAACTAATTTAATTGTGTGATATATGAGGAAATGGAAATGAATATTGAATTAATATTGGTGTTATTTATCATATTTATTACCTTGGAAGATTTTTTACTTACTTTAGTCCCCGGTACTTTTTGGAGATTTTTGAAATTATTTTCAAAACTGTTTTGAGAATGAAAATTGGTCCCAATTTTTGGTTTTGACCTTGAATGCTATTATCCAGCTTGATCATCAACTTTATTTATTAAGCTTATTGCCAAAAGTTAAACCTGTTTTCGAAAGTGTGGTCTCCCAGGGTCTTGATTGCTACTGAATCTGGTTTCTAAAAAACACTGTTGACTGTGCTCAGAAATTCTGGGTGGAAGCAGGAGGAACTGATGGTTCAGCCTCACTCCATCCCCCCAATGGCTACCCATCTATCTCACCATCACCCACCTGGACGGGGCAGTGCTTTCTCTAGATGCCATAGAAGGTTGGCTCCCAGCACTGGAGACCCTGGAGGGAGGGAATTGTCATCTCACCAGGGACTGGTGTGTGTGGGGTGGGGGGAGGCATGCATGGGACCTTTTTTTTGTTCTACTCATCAACTGTTCTTAGTGTTTATGTATTTAATGTCTGGCCCCAGGCAACTCTTGCTCTTCGAGTATGTGGCAGAGAAAGAAAAGGTTGGGCGCCCCTCTCTAGGGTCTGTGTAGTCTGATGAATTCTCTGATGATCAGTCCTCAGTGGAATGTATCATTCTAGCTTGTTTTTCCTTTTTTTCCCTGTCTAGTCACTTCTGGTAACCTAGTATATTCTTTATTTCTCTTGGAGTTCTTTAGCTCAGTGTCCCCCCCATTTATGATTTAAATGTATCTATTTTGCCTCTGAAGGTATTTCTGTATATTCAGATAGCTTATCAGTCCACCTGTTTATTTTTATTTCCTTTACATGTTGAATTCTTTAATTTTTTTTTATTGTGATATAATTCACGTAAAATTCATCATTTTAACCATTTTGAACTCTACAATTCAGTGGGTTTTGAGTAATATATTCACAGCGTTTTACATGTTGATTTTTGACTTGGACTTTTATTTCTGAAAGGAAGGAAAAATATTAAGCCACAATCCAGAGACCCAGCAAATAGACATAGAAATTCTTTCATCCTTACCCGGTGAGTCTTTTAGAAAATTGAGTTTGAAAACTTAAGCTCTTTCTGTCTACAGTGATTTTTAAACAGCTCGTATATACCGAAGGTGTTTGCACTGACCTCCATGTAACCTGCCCCCACAATTCCCTGGCATTCTCCTTTCCCTCCTTTAGCACATTGCAGCCCTGGAGGCCTGTGCGTCTACCAGTTAGATTTGTTCCAAAGCTGTTGTGCTAGTTGTCCTTATTACTGTAATTATGTAATTTCATAAAAGATTACATGGACTGATAAAAATTGACTGCAAAAAAGAATTATTCTAGGAAGCTTAAGTTGAAGCTGACTCAGGAACATTACTAAAAAAATGTCCTTGATTGGTGTGCTCCCACTCGATGGGCACAGGTAAGCGTGTATGGCACACCTGGGTGTGGCACAGCAACAACAGGGACTTTACCTCACAAATGCAAACATTGTTGCCTGATTGTGCCCTCACGTTAATCTGAAATTTTAAAAAATGCTCTTAAATTATGTATGAGTGACTCAGGTATAAAAGATTGTAAGGGATTCTGTAAAAGTCCAGAGGATTCTGCACTTAGATTGCCTTGGAAGTTTTTGCATTTTTTAAAAAAAGTCCTCAAAACTGTAAATTAAATTATAGAAATTTCAGACAATACATTAGGGGTATGGTTTATAAAAGAAAAACAACTCTATTCAGTGAACTTAAAAACCTACTCAGCTCTATTTCGAAAGATTGGCAAATTAATGTACTTTTGTATATTAAGTTGAAATGTTTAAAATGCGTATGTATACACACACTCTCATATATGATTTTAAATGGTTCCCTACCTTATCTCTGATTAATTCCACCTATTATTGCTTCCGAAAGCCTGGAATAAGAGGGTTTTCATTGTATATGGCTTAACTTGGGATATATTGTAGGGGTCAGAGAACAGGGAGAGATCTCCTTTTCTTTAGCAGACCCTACAGGAATTAATGGTATTGAGTAAAACATTCAAAACCCCAGTAGACAGAAATGAATCAAAAGGATTTTTCAACAAAATTCCTTTATGATATTAAGTAAATGGTAAGATATAACTTACACTGGTTTTCCGTCTTTCTTCTCATGAGATTTCATCTATAGAAATTCTCAAGAGTGGTGGACAGAGAAGATTGTCTGTAGGCAAATTCCATGGAGACAATCTAACCATTGCTTGTCAGGTGATTGACAGTAATAAAATCCAGTTCCATCTTTTTTTTTTTTTTTTTGGGTCATCAAGAAATAGCTTTGTCTGGACTCCAGTAGCAATACCGCTAGTCCTCTATTTGCCTGGTTCTGATATACATCAATTTCAGTTGTCATGGTTTAGTTAAATAACACCAGCCCCCCCTGCCCCCCCAATGACATTGGAAATATTAATATGAGTGATGGCATAAAGTACTTCTAGCTGTTCAGTCAACAAATTTGTGATGCACAAATAACAGGTGCGCATCACAGTCTGTGACCAGTCTGTGAGAGATTGGTCACTGTGTTCCTGTTACTCAGTTCACATACACATAACAAAGCATGAAGTTGTGCGGCTTCCTTGTCTCTCAGTGGGTAACTGACATACAGAATTGGCCAACAAAGATGAAAGCACAATGAAGAAACAAAAAGTAATAATGGTGAAAGGGCCATCCAAGTTGAATTAAAAAGAGCTGTAGAAGAAATGGCTGACTGTGCAAATGTTGACACTGCCCGTTATATGAACTTGTTGACATAAATGAGGAAGGTAGTTGTGACAAGAAGGATGAAAATGTCCCAGAACTGACACCAGCAAAAACTTCACAAAAATTTCACAAAGTGAAAAACAAACTCTCAAAGCTATTTCATGACATTAGAAGCTCAAAGGATAAGACAGTGAAAGCAGATCCAAACTTAGAAAGGCGTGTGACAGTTCTGTAAAGCTTAGAAAAGATGCTCAGTATAAGTTATACAACAAGTGTATAATAGTATTCCTAATGTTTTAAATTATATAGCTACATAGTTTCACTGTTTTTTCACTTTACTTATACTGTAAAGGTTTTAATATTTTTACAGCAATTTTTAGAGATCGAGAGGCAATCTAAGTTTTCCCATTGATTATTAGGACTGTTGTGCAGGTTTCAGCTTGCACATCCATTTTTCTGATCTCATACTACTATGTGAAGCAAGGACTGCGCATGCACCAAGTAGTAAGCATATGTGATTTCTGAGGACAGAGCAACATTTCATGTTACCTTCCCTCATTGAAACATAGAAATTATTTTTTGTGAGTGGCGCCTGTGGCTTAGTGAGTAGGGTGCCAGCCCCATATACCAAGGGTGACGGGTTAAAAAAAAAAAAAAAAAAAATAGCCGGGTGTTGTGGTGAGTACCTGTATAGTTCCAGCTACTCGGGAGGCTGAGGCAAGAGAATTGCCTAAGCCCAAGAGCTGGAGGTTGCTGTGAGCTGTGATGCCACATCACTCTACCACGAGCGACAAAGTGACACTCTCTGTCTCTAAAAAAAAAAAGAAAGAAACAGAAATTATTTTTGGGAATTATTTTGTGGTTCCAAATTTCCACATTCTATTCTGGGAGTACTAGAGATAGTTCATAAGTTCTTGAAGAAAAGATTGTCTCCAATAATTGGCCAAGAAGCCCTGTTCCCACTCCCCGCCCCCATCGCTGGTGAAGGGTTTTACTCAGAGCCTCGTGTTACTAAGCACTCCACGCTTTCATGTACAGACCCAGTCTTCACATCAGTTTACAGTTTGTGGTTGTTTTCCTAATGATATAAATTCACCTGGAGGAATGTTTTAACTCTTGTGAAATGACTAACTTACTGTATTTCCTGCCTTCGGGTTTCAGCCTTGAAAGAACCTGGGAAATTCGATTTGGTTTATCACAACGAAAATGGAACCGAGGTAGTGGAGTATGCTGTGACGCAGGAGAAGACGGTAGGCGCGCTAATTTTGCATTGCTTGGCCATACATTCCATCAGAGCTGATCACATGGGGTCTGGAAAGTGCTGTGGTAGCTTCTTGAACTGCCTCTACTAAAACCACAAAGGACACAGGCCCTGGGGGAATCAGGCCTTCCTCCGGTAAGGCAATAACAGCGCCAGTTGCCACATCAGTGTACCATGTTGGACCTCAAAAAGCCTCCATGACAAGATGCACAAATAACAAATTTTTGTTTAAGGGTGTAAAGTTAAAATTATAGTAATAAGAGGATTCCAGTAGAAAAGACTAACATTTAAAAACTTTTTATTGGCGTATACATTCAGAGAAGGGCACATAATTGTATAGTTTAAACAATTTTCCTAGATGTAACCAGATCCGGATCAGGAACTAGAACATTAATGCCCCAAAGAAGCTTCTGCATGTCCCTACTACCCCCCAAATGTTCTGACTTAGGCTAACATACATTTGAAGAGGACAAAAAATGATGATCCTGTTTTTTGACTATGTTTAAATCCTTAAGTTGCCATTTTAGGAAGAATATGGTTTGGACCTTTTTAGGCAGCCAGACTACCAGAGTTACTGGTAATGTCTGGATAGTAAGCTGTGGTAGCATTAAAGTAACTAGAAATAAATCTAATAGATTTAAGAAAATGTTCTGGCTGGGTGATGTGTCTCATGCCTGTAATCCTAGCACTCTGGGAGGCTAAGGTGGATGGATCACTTGAGCTCAGGAGTTTGATACCAACCTGAACAAGAGCAAGGCATCATCTCTACTAAAGATAAAATAAATAGCCAGGCTTTGTGGCACACACCTGTAGTCCCAGCTACTTGGGAGGCTGAGGCAAGAGGATTGCTAGAACCCAAGAGTTTGAGGTTGCTGTGAGCTGTGATACCACAACACTACCCAGAGTGACAAAGTGAGACAGTGTCTCAAGAAAAAAAAAAAAGAAAATGTTCTTTCATGAGGTACTTTTACTTTGAATGATATGGTTATTTGTAAGTTTCAGTATTACAAACTCACATTTTTTCTGAATGTGAACTTATAGAAGTCCTAATCGGGTTTTTATGTACGTTTTACTTTAAGATAAATGACACTTAGAGATTTATACCCAAAACACATATCAGGGTTTATGGTAGTATCAGAAGGTTTAGTCCAGTCTCCTGTATTTATTTTTAATATATGCAGCTCCACTTGTCCGTTGAGATATTAATCATATTCCTGGAAACTGCAGTGGAAAATTAAATCTTGGAGTCTTCCCTCTCTTTGCTCTACTAGAGAGGCCTGAATTAGAATAAAAAGCCTGTAATTACATTTTTTGACACTAGATGGCCCTCATAATTCATTCATAGGGCTAGTCGTCAGTGTTTATCTTGGTAAACTGTAGGCAGTTCTGTTTTTAGGCAGCATATGATAAGAGGTATAGAGCTGCACAAAAGGGCATCAACAGGCTAGGGATACCTCTTTGGGCCACATTTGCTTCCCAAGGAATCTTTGGGCCACCTGTCCACAGGGCAAATCCTGACCACCTTATAACCAGCTTCTCCTTCCCCCAACCCCTGTATCTCCTGCTCTTAATCCAAGAAAGATGAAATATGTTGAATGTAAAATTCAGCTGCATTCTAGGTAAATGAGTTCTTATACCCAATTTATTGGAACTCAATCATTCCAGCTCTTCAACCATTCAGCACAAATAGAATTTACTTGACTGAAGTTTTAACTTACTAAAAACCTGTATGACCTCAAAATGAAGTACCTAAACTGAATATTTTGTATTTTTCCTCAGATCACTGTTTTCTGGAGAGAGTTGATTGATCCAAGGCTGATTATTGAATCTCCATGTAAAACATAGAACTTGCCTGAGTATGAGCTCTCCATCTCATAGTTTATATAAATGTTTTGTTTATGAAAGTGACTATAACCTTACCTTTTTTTTTTAAAAGAGGATTTGAAAGTTGTATGGTTTTTTTTGTTATCTTCACTTTACTACATAGAAAAATCTACCTCATCATTTAAAATGACATGAGTATTGGTTTTATAGACTTTTTTCAGGTTTAATTTCAGTTTCAAAAATTTAAGACATGACATTCCCTGCAGGTGTTGTTAGATACCAACATATATGGTTTCTTCTCTTTTTTTACGTTTTTGACCATCAAATAGCAATCGTCAGTGGCAGTTTGTAATACCAAGTACAAGAGCGTGCTGCATATCTTGTCTCAATAATTTTTATTAAGTCACATTTTACAACGTGAAAGTGTGTTACTTGACCCAATTTTTTAACATTAGAGTTCTGTTAAATGGAGCATCTTAGAAATTTCAAGTATTTTATACTTGGCAGTTGTTATGAGTTAAACAGGTAGTTGGATTTGTTGTAAACAATGAGTTAAGGAATCCTTTCACATTTTTCCTAACTTTAAAATTAAGGATTCTCAGGGCCCTGTGTAGAGCAGTGAAAATAAGACCTTGTGTGAGTGCCTGAAGAACTGGTGTTCCACTTGGATGAGAGGATTTGCTATGAGCTTCAGACCAGGGACTGTGTCATCCTGCTACGTGATGCAAAGCACCTGGCTGAGTATGCTGAAGTTAGGATCTTGAACAGAAACTTCTTTTTCTGTTATTATTCAATACGAAGCTAAAATGGCTAAATATATACTGTGAAAATTGCTTTCTTTTAACAAAAGATCATATCCCTCCTTCAGCTTTGCAAATTTTTAAATAAAACCTTATTGAACTAAACATCCATGCTGAGTCATCTTGTTTAGTTGAGTGTTGTAGGTCGTCATCCTGTTGTAGTATGATGAGAGAGATTATAATCTTCTGTAACAAGAAGGTTTGCTCTGTCTGAGGAGTCCAATGTTGCAGAGCTTGGTACAGTGGAGTTCATCAGTTCTGGGAGCCATTGGACCAATGAAGACATGGCCCAGTTTTAATTTATATGACATGAAAGTGTATCAAAATATGGATTTATATGGTGGCGCCTGTGGCTCAGTGAGTAGGGCGCCGGCTCCATATACTGAGGGTGGCAGGTTCGAACCCAGCTCTGGCCAAACTGCAACAAAAAAATAGCTGGATATTGTGGTGGGCATCTGTAGTCCCAGCTACTTGGGAGGCTGAGGCAAGAGAATCGCCTAAGCCCAGGAGCTGGAGGTTGCTGTGAACTGTGACGCTACAGCCCTCTACTGAGGGTGACAAAATGAGACTCTGTCTCTAAAAAAAAAAAAAAAAAAAAATGGATTTATGTATTTGTAATAAGAAGTATTACCCCAGAAAGAGTGAAATTAATGAAGATGGTGGGATCATGGCCCTGGGGTTCTGGGATTTGAAAAACAAATTAAGATAACTAGTAAAATGTTGACTAGACCAAAGGGAATTGTTGAGCTCAGAGCATGTTTTCTTCAGATTACAATCAGTTTATGAGTCACCTTTTTCCTCTACAATAGTTTTTTTTTCAAAAGTATGAATAGAGTCTACTAGAACTGTTATGAAATCAATTTAGGAAGCCATGACCTGTGTTTTGAAAAAGAAAATAACAATAGAATCGAAACAAAAACTACATCACCTTTAGTGAATCTAAGTTTGCTTTATGATACCTTTATTTCATTTCTATATATCCATGTGCATACTGGATCACCCTTTAATGTAAGTGCATTTTTTACTGTTTGAAATCAGGGATGTAATTGTTATATTATACTCAGACTTAGAAAGCTCTAAACAACACTATTTACCCAGGAGTGAGAGAGAAGAGAGTAGATGAAATTGCAGGTACTGAGCAAGAAGTACATGCCAGAGACTAAATCTTGGCCTCACTGCTCCTGGACTGCTGGTCCAGAAACATTCTTATAGATGAGGTAAATAGGAAATACTCAAATACCAGCTCTTTTTATTATAGGATAATTCTGTGGATTTAAAGAAGTAACTCATCTAACCTCTCTCAAGCCAAAGCTGAATAACTTGCCAGAGACCAACCAACCAGCAGTGGGATTGCCTAGTATAACTTCAGAGCAGTATTCTGAAACATGAATGGGACGTGTGGTGCTTGTCCCTGGAGTGACTCTGTCCTGGCCTTGAGCATAAGCATTCACACATTTCCTTCTCTGCTACCATTGAACCTTGGGCATGTGACCCTTCTGGCTTATTACCTTTCTGCCCCTATGACTCAGTTTTGTCCATTTCAGATTGTCAGTTCACTGTTTTTTTGTTTTGTTTTGAGACAGTCTCTCTCTGTTACAGTGCTGTGTGTCAGCGAAGCTCACAGCAACCTCAAACTCCTAGGTGCAAGCAAACCTTCTGCCTCAGCCTCCTAAGTAGCTGGGATTACAGGTGTGCACTACCATGCCTGACTGATTTTTTTGTTTTTGTAGAGTTGGGAGTCTCACATTGTTGCCCAGGCTGGTCTCCAATTCCTAGGCTCAAGTAATTCTCCAGCTTCAGCCTCCCAAAGCGCTACAATTACAGGTGTGAGCCACCACCAAGCCCTGCTCACTGTTAAGTTCCCAGCTGCTTTAACTCGGTATAAAAAGACTGACCCTGACTTGAATAGTCATGTCCACTGGATCCCATGAGTCCCTTCTTGTGAAACCCTGACACTCTCCTGTTCCAACCATATCACTGTCACAGTTGGGCTCTGCTTTTCTATCCTCACCTTGCACACCATGATGTGATTTAATTGTGTCTTAACTTTTTTTGAGCTACTTTTAAACCTAGATTGGCTGGGAGATTTACTCCCTCCTTCAACTGTCCTGAAAAGTCACAAAAGGTCACAAAAACTCCTCACAGGTGAAAGCACCGGCCCACTTCTTTATACCTAAGCAGGGGTCCTCAAACTGCAGCCCGTGGGCCACATAAGGCAGTGTGATTGTATTTGTTCCCGTTTTGCTTTTTTACTTCAAAGTAAGATATGTGCAGTTTGCATAGGAATTTGTTCATAGTTTGTTTTTAAACTATAGTCCGGCCCTCCAATGGTCTGAGGGACAGTGAGCTGGCCCCCTGTTTAAAAAGTTTGAGGATGCCTGCAAAGCATCTATTGCAGACTTTTCCCTTAAATCCATACATTCCTCCTCCTGCGTCAAGTTCATTCCCTCTTGTTCACAAACCAGGACCAGCAAGAACACGTACCTGTCCTTTGCACCCTTCCCTTTACTGTAACAACTGCATTGGTGTTTTTTTCTTTCCAGTTGACTGTTCACAGCTTTTGCTTGCAAGACCTGCTCTATCAGTCTAGGCCTAGTCAGGAGAGAGAAACCACATAATAATTCAACAGGAAAAGTTTAATAGAAACAATGACTAACTGTTCCCCCGTGGTCCCTCCCCCCCCCCAAGAACGACTAACTCCCACAGGGATTGAAGTAATGAACTAGCTAGGAAGAAATAAAGAAATTCAAAGGATATAGGAATAGCCGACCTGAGGAGCAGCTGCTACTGCTGGGGCTGAGTGCACCCGAGGAGGAGCCCCCACACCCTGCCCCCAACATGGCCACACCTCACCGAAGGCCTGAGATCATGGTTACCATGATGCTGCACCAGTAGAGCTTGCTGGAGACTTGCCATCTCCCAAATGTTGATATGTTTCATTCAGCAATATTTAAAAGTTACCTTTGTAAATATTGCCAAATATCTGATCTCACCGGGAAAGTCTTTATGCATTGGGAAGACATCAGTCACCACGGCAGATACAAGTTTTCTAAAATTCTAGTTTTTGCTTGAAAGCTCACATTTTTTCATTGGCAACAGACACTATCAGTTCTTGATATGAGAAGCTTATTTTGTTTACTGTGAAGAAAATGTTGGGCAAGGTGGGTGGATTACCTGAGCTGAGTTTGAGACCAGCCTGAGCAAAAAGCGAGACCCCATTTCTACTAAAAATAGAAAAAAAACCTGAAGCAAGAGGATCTCGAGCCTAAGAGGTAGAGATTGCTGTGAACTATGATGCCACGACACTACTAAAAAAGAAAAAACACACAAAAAAACAAAAATGGAAGCCACTGCCCAAGTCTGAATGACCACAAATTTTCGTTCCATAATTATTTCAAGTAAAGATGAACCTGCCATGAAAAATGTGGCAGGTTTGGCTCACAGATCAAACAATTCTATAAGTGCTTTTCTTTGACATAGCTGTATTTATTTATGTTTGAGAGAGAGTCTCATTTTGTCGTCCTCAGTTGTGTGCCACGGCTTCACAGCTCACAGCAACCTCAAACTTTTAGGCTCAAGCGATTCTCTTGCCTCAGTCTCCTGAGTAGCTGGGACTACAGGTGCCACAACGCCCAGCTATTCTTAGAGATGAGGTCTCTCTCTGGTGTAGGCTGGTCTTGAACTCATGAGCTCAGGTGATCCACCCACCTCTGCCTCCCAGAGTGCTGGGATGCCTGGCCTCTGACGGAGCCATTTTATTATGGAATGCAGCAGAAATGCTGTGGGTGTACTTAAGAGGTGTGTCTTTAAGGGTCAAGGATTAATAATAATAATTGTTACTACTTACCTGACTTTTTTCCCCCACCGTGAGTGGGTGACTCAGCAGTTTCACTGGCTCCAAGAAGATCTGTGAAGTACAATACATCTTTGGTTTTTGCTCTCTCACCATCACTGCAAACATCAATGCAGTGAAAAGACAAAAAAACTTCTTATTAGCTTTGACTTTGCAGATCCCTAAAATGGTCTTGAAGGCAAGGAGTCCACCGATCACACTTGGAGAACTACTGACATAATGAAAAGAAAATGGGTTTTGAAATCAGAGTTGGGTCACATCTGAGCTGGATGAAATGGTAAGTGTCTTGCCTTGTAGCACCAGCCTAACCTGTCCTCGGACTCACAGCCAAAAGTCAGAATCCTGCTAGGCTAGACCCTAGCACACAGCAGACGTGTGGAAAGTGTTGGTCTACTCTTAAGCCGTTCATCAGACTCAAAAGAGGCTTATTAATTAAAAAAATTCCAGATCACTAACGTTCAAGAAGAAAAGTCATGACTGACTGTTGGCCTCCCAAAGTGTTAAGATTGCAGGTGTGAGCCATTGCACCTGGCCTTTTATTTTTTATGCAGACAAGTCAAGTGCAGTAGTGAGAAGAGGGGAAAGAGTAGAACAAAGAGTTCCATCTGTGACTGAACAATCGAAACAACTCTGCTTTCGGACCAGCCTCAGATTGACTTCTTTTCACTGAGTTCTTCCACGTCTTTTTTTTTTTTTTTTGCAGTTTTTGGTTAAGACTGGATTTGAATCCACCACCTCTGGCAAATGAGGCTGGCATCACACCCTACTCCTTTGAGCCACAGGTGCCGCCCTGAGTTCTTCCACGTCTGTTCATGACGTGGCAGTTCAATTCTTTTTGGTGTTGATTAACATTCCGTTGTCTGCACGTCGAGCAGCTTACCCACTCACTGACTGCAGGACATGTTGGCTGATACCTCATGGCTCCAAGGCCATAATTTACAACAGGTTCCACGTTTTGGCAATTATGAATGAAGCTGCTGTAAAAATTCATGTGCAGATTTTGTGTTGACCTAAGTTTTAATTTCACTGGGATAAATACCAAGGAGTGTGATAAAGTATGTTTAATTTTTTAAGAAACTGCCAAGCTGTTTCCAAAGTTGCTGTACCATTTTGTATCCTTACCAACATTGTTCCCGTTGTTTTACATCCCTGCCAGTTTTTGTTGTCAGTGTTCTGGATTTGGCTATTCTAATAAATGGTACCTCATTGTTTTATTTTGTTTTGTTTTTTTTGAGACAGAGTCTAACTATGTTGCCCTTGGCAGAGTGCCGTGGCATCACAGCTCACTGCAACCTCAAACTCTTGGGCTTAAGTGATTCTCTTGCCTCAGACTTCCAAGTTGCTGGGATTACAGGCACCCGCCACAACACTGGCTATTTTTTTGTTGCAGTTATCGTTGTTTAGCACCAGTAGTAGCTCAGCGGCTAGGGCGCCAGCCACATACACCAGAGCTGGTGGGTTTCAATCCAGCCCAGGCCAACTACAACCAAAAAATAACTGGGCGTTGTGGCTGGTGCCTGTAGTCCCAGCTCCTGTACTCAGGAGACTGAGGCAGGAGAGTTGCTGGGCCCTGGAGTTTGAGGTTGCTGTGAGCTGTGACGCCATGGCACTCTATCCAGGCAACAGAGTGAGACTCAGTCTCAAAAAAAAAAAGGAAGCCTAATGTAATCTCTAGACCAACTGACTACAAATACATAATAACACAAGGGAATTTGAGGAATTAAAAAATATGTGGGGGTGGTGCCTGTGGCTCAGTGAGTAGGGTGCCGGCCCCATATACTGAGGGTGGCAGGTTCGAACCCGGCCCTGGCCACATTGCAACAAAAATATAGCTGGACGTTGTGGCCAGCACCTGTACTCCCAGCTACTTGGGAGGCTGAGACAAGAGAATCGCCTAAGCCCTGAGCTGTGACGTCACAGCACTCTACCCAGGGCGACAAAATGAGACTCTGTCTCTTAAAAAAAGAAAAAAAAAAAAGTGGAACTTAAACAATATACTACTAAGTAGCCAGTGGGTCAAAATAAAAGTCACAAGGGAAATTAGAAAATACTTTGAAATGAATACCATAAACACATACTATATCAAAACTGCTTGGGCAGCGCTTGTAGCTCAGTGGGTAGGGAGCTGGCCCCATATACTGAACCTAGCCCCAGCCAAACTACAACAACAAAAAACAGTCTGGTGTGGTGGGCGCCTGTCATCCCAGCTGCTTGGCAATAAAGTGAGACTCGCTTTACAAAACAAAAACAAACAAAAAAGAACTTAAAAAGAAATAGAAAACCTGAATAAACTTAAGAAGATTGACTGAGTAGTCAAAACTCTTGCCCAAAAGAAAAGCCCAGGACCAGGCCAGGAGAATTGGCTTATCCCATGATCCACCCACTTTGGGAGGCCCAAGGCAGTTCAAGAATAAGCCGGAACTCAAGTGAGATTCTGTGTCTACAAAAATATAGAATTAACTGGGCATGGTGTGCATGCCCTAGCCCCAGCTTCTTGGGAGGTTTAGGCAGGAGGATTGCTAGAGCCCAGGAGTGTGAGCTTGTGCCATTGCACTCTAGTCCAGGTGACAATGTGAGACTGTGTCTTGAAAGAAAAAAGAATGCTTTTTGGTTTATTTGCTTGTTTAGACAGTCTCACTATGTCACCCTCAGTAGAGTGCTGTGGTATCACAGCTCACAGCAACATCCAACTCCTGGGCTTAAGCGATTATCTTGCCTCAGCCTCCCAAGTAGCTGGAACTGTAGGCACTTGCCACAGTACACGGCTATTTTTTTGTTGCAGTTGTCATTATTGTTTTATCTGGCCTGGGCTGGGTTCAAACCCGCCAGCCTCAGTGCATGTGGCTGGTGCCATAACCATTGTGCTATGGGGGCCGAGCCATTTGCTTGTTTTTTAATTTCAAAGTGTGTGTTAGGGTAGGGGCACGTGCACAACTGTCTTTTCCATACAATGAGAATCTAAAAGTCAAGAGGCCTGGATCCCAGAACCATCTCTGTCTCTAGCCAGCTGTATGAGCTCAGGTCTCTTAGACTTCTTGGCTATCTTTCAGGTGAGAACAGAAGCAGATGTCCTTCATAAGAGATTGAGGACTGGAACACTGGGTGCCAGTACCACACCCACAATCTGACCTTAAATTCTATGGAATGGCATTGATGGAAGTAATAGGCAAATTATATTTGCAGACAAGTAAGGTTTATTGCTCCACCTAGTTTTCCCAACCTACAGATGCAGGGTGGGAATCTGATTAAGACAGTCAGCCATCTGCACTATGGGCAGACTGGGCACATAGCTCCTTTGTGACCAGCTGGGTCATATTTGACTTAAGGACTTTGTTCTACTGAGGTCACTGTTGATAAATACACCCTCCAGCCCAGGGACAGCCCCTGGGCCTCCACAAGCCCATTACAAGGATTAATGATGCCTGACGTTGCCTCAGTCCTGCCTCTACCAGTGGGCTTTGCGTGAGCTTCATTCTATTTCCACCACACCCCATGAAGAAGATACTCTCCGGCTTCCTGATTTGCAGATGAGGAGTCCATACCCCTAGCAGGACTAGACTCTCCCTGTATTCCCCTTCACTGCTGACATTCTTGTTTGTCCCCAGCATTAGGAGGCAGGCCTAGGTTTGACTCACATTCTGTTCCTTTAGAGCTCAGTCTGTTCCTGCAGTAGATACCCTCTGCATGGAATTTGACAAAGTATGGCCCTTCTAGTCACCCTCACTGTCTAACCATGAGCTCTCCTTAAACCTCTCAGCTGGGGAAGCAAATTCCACATTCTGGCGTGAGTCACCAGGCCACCCTACTCATGACAAGTAGGCCGGAGGGGATTTCACAGTGCGTACTTCCTGGAAACTGCTCCACTCCTCCCTTGGGAGGCAGCATTTCATGGTAGGAAACCCTTTGCTTCTGAAATCAGGCTAGGGCCCAACACCCACAGTGTTCTCTAAGCTCCATTTTCTCATTTGTCACATGAGATGATTTTATTGTGAAATGAGACACTATGCTTAAGGTTTCATTTCCTAGCCCCTCATCCTTCCATCCTCCTCCTCTCCATGCGAACAACAAAATGTGCAAGAGAACGAAGGAGGTAAACGGTCTTTGGAGAATAGAAGCCTGGAGGATAAGGATTAGGGGAACCACGAATGACACCGTATGTACAGGCCAGCAGTTCTGCCTTGCTTTATATAAGTTGTGACTCTCATCTATAAAAATGACTGACTTGTGGCTGGCATGGTGGCTCACACCTGTAATCCTGGCACTCTGGGAGGCCCAGGCTGGTGGATTGCCTGAGCTCACAGGTTTGAGACCAGCCTGAGCCAGAACGAGACTTCATCTGTAAAGATAGCCAGGTGTTGTGGCGGGAACCTATAGTCCAAGCTCCTCAGGAGGCTGAGGCAAGAGAATCATTTCAGAGTTGGAGGTTGCTGTGAGCTGTGATACTACAGCCCTCTACAGAGGGGGACAAGTGAGACTGTCTCAAAAAAAATGATTGACTTGCAAGGTTTATAAGGATTATAAAAAGCATATGTGATTTATCTAGCACACAGTAGATACCCTATGAATAGTAGCTATTACAAAGTAATCTAAGACTCTTTTCCTCTTTTTTGTTACCAACTCTGCCTCCAATGCAAACTCCAATTAACTCTTCCCCAAACACTATCTTTGCTACCATCTCATCCCCTCTCTTGAACACTTCTAGTCTCTCATCCATTATGCTTCCTGCAGTTAGGTCAGAGGGAAGATAAACAAAGCCAAAGAAACAATGAAAGGAAATAAGTGATCCTAGCACCACGGCTCAATTTGTCTGTAACCTTGCAGAGAAGGCCCTGGCGCTGGTGAATGCTGCTGTGACTTATTTGAAGCCTCAGCTGGCCATATTTTGATACTATGCCAAAGCTGAGCTGGTTCCTCCAACCCCTGCTGAGATCCCTAGAGCTTTTCAGGGCCTGAAAAAAGATAAGTCAATAGAGCTTCAAACAGTTCACAGATGATGAAGCTGTGCTGAATGGTTTGGTGGCCACTGAGGTGTGGATGTAGTTTTTGTCTGCGAGATCATAGGCAAGTGTGGCCATCATTGGCTATAATGTTTGAAGACCAAGCTTTAACATCTGATGACATTTGTCTTATTTGAGTGGACCATGTGCTATCAGACTGTTATCTGAATAAAATAAGATGTGTCAAAAATAAAAATAAAGAAAGAAAATAAGTCTAAATAATTTTGAGGAAAATGTTTACATTCCAAAGTTCCAGTATGTGTGTGGAGAGAGAGAACCTTTATTAAGCTGGTCGTCTCCAAATTTCAGTAAAGAAGAAATGGTAAAATGACAACAAAAAAAGAAAAGCATTTTATATTGGTGGATGGAAAGAAATCACCAAGTTTAAGTCTGAGTGTGGGTTCCAGTCTCAGGGATAGGGTGCTGAAGTGTCACCGTCAGGACGAGTTAAGAAGGTTAAGCGGATGGTTAAAAATAATAAATAGTTGTGTCGTTTAACAGTTCCTACAGTTTTTGTTAGTTTTTTAGCCAGAGTCTCACTTTATTGCCCCAGGCTGAAGTATGGTGGCGTCATAACTCACAGCAACCTCAAACTCCTGGGCTCAAACGATCCTCTAGCCTCAGCCTCCGGAGTAGCTGGGACTACAGGTGCCGGTCACAATGCCGGGCTAGTTTTTCTATTTGCAGTAGAGCCGGGGTCTCGGGTTACAGGTGTGAGCCACCGCGCCCGTCCAGTTGTTATTTTCTTAAAGGGCTGTCGGGTTAGCGGGACGGTGGGGACATCCGTCTATCTACAGCCTGCGGGAGTTCTGGAGAGGACCCGCTCCTGCCGCAAGTCTGTGCGGAAGCCCGACTGGACACGGGCTCCGACCCGGCTCCGAGGTGTGCACCGAACGCGTCAGTTTCCTCGTCCGCAGAAGGCTCCAGAGGCCCCGCGGACGCGCAGAGCCCCCAGGCTGAGCGCCGTCCGCGGCCGGCAGAGGCCGCCCCGCCCCGCCCCGCCCCGCCCCGCCCCGCCGCCCCACGTGACTTCCTGGAAGCCGCGCGGCCCCGCCCTCCGCCGCTCGGTTTCGTTTCCTCGGCGGCCTAGGGGCTGCGGCGGCGGTCGTGGTCGCAGTTCCAGCGCGTGCGTCCCGTCTCGTCGCCTCAGGAGTGCCATGGCGGAGCTCTACCCCCTGGCCGACGAGCTGTCGTGCTCCATCTGCCTGGAGCCCTTCAAGGAGCCGGTCACCACCCCGTGCGGCCACAACTTCTGCGGGTCGTGCCTCAACGAGACGTGGGCCGTCTCGGGCGGGCCGTACCTGTGCCCGCAATGCCGCGCCGTCTACCACGCGCGGCCGCAGCTGCGCAAGAACACGGTGCTGTGCGCGGTGGTGGAGCAGTTCCTGCAGGCCGAGCTGGCCCGGGACGCGCCCGCCAATGACTGGACGCCGCCTGCCCGCGCCGCGGCCCCCAGCTCGGGCGTGCGGGTGCCTTGCGACCACTGCCTGAAGGAGCCCGCGGTGAAGACGTGCTTCGTGTGCATGGCTTCCTTCTGCCAGGAGCACCTGCGGCCGCACCTGGACAGCCCCGCCTTCCAGGACCACCTGCTGCAGCCGCCGGTCGCAGACCTACTGCGCCGCAAATGCCCCCAGCACAACCGGCTGCGGGAGTTTTTCTGCCCGGAGCACAGCGTGTGCATCTGCCACATATGCCTGGTTGAGCACAAAGCCTGTTCTCCCATGTCCCTGAGCCAGGCCAGCACCGACCTGGAGGTAGGAGTGACCCCTGAGGGCCCAGAGGGCCACCGTGGCTCGCTCGCTCGCGCTCTCTCTCTCTCTCTCTCTTTTAAAAGGGTTTTACGTAAAACTCTTTTAAAAAGAGTTTAGAGTGCTGTTGCATCACAGCTCACAGCAATCTCCAGCTCTTGGGCATAGGCGATTCTCTTGTCTCAGCCTCCAGAGTAGCTGGGACTACAGGCGCCCGCCACAGCATCTGGCTAGTTTTTGTTGCAGTTTGGCGGGGGCTGGGTTTGAACCCTCCACCCTCGGTATATGGGGCCGGCGCCCTACTCACGGAGCCACAGGCACCGCCTGCATGGTGGCCACCTCTGCCGTACCCTGGATTCCTTGGGGAGATGGCCTTCCTGGGCCTGAGATCCTGGGATCATGCAGCCCTCTCCCATCACCCACCTTCCACCCCCGCACACTCATTTTACAGAAGGGACAACTGAAGACACACCTGAAGTTGCTTGCCTTTAACCTGTCCTTGACTGATGGTATTTAGTAGAGAGTTTTGAATGTCAAATACGAACCCTGGGGTTTATCTCTTTTTCCCTCAATTAAATCCTGGCAGCAACCAAGAGGTAGCTATATTGAGGATACTGAGGTCCAGAGAAGTTAACTTAGCCTGAGCTAATGCAGTAAGTGGCCAAGCAGATATTGGGACCCAGCTTGGTCTGATTCCAGTTTGCAGTTTCTCCCCAATGACCAGTCTCTTATCCAGGTCTGTAGAGTCAGAGCACCGGACACTCCCGAAGGCTTGAAATCGTGGAGGCAGCAGCCTTTGGTAATGTAAGCAGAGGCTAGAAAGTTCTACTGATCAGGGAGGGTCATTATTAAAGGACTGAGAGGGAAGCAGGGTAGAGTTTCTGCAATCTCTGGATCTGAGCCAAAGGAGAGCCAACAATCTTGCACCACAGTGTTGTCCCCTCCTCCCCTACCCCCTGGCTGTGTGACTTTGAGCACAGGTTTTGGCTCCTGGACTTGGGCCTTCATCAGTACAGTGAGAAGGTAGAATAGTGGATTCCTAAGGGCTTTATAAGAACTCAAAGTAGAGGATGAAATGAAACCACCTTTTGTTTCGTCAGTGTAAGCTCCCAAAGCATTGGCTAATTTTATTTCATTCTCACAGCACTGTCAGGAAGAACAAGGACTGTTCTTATGTCTTCAAAGGAGACAGTAAGCCTGAGCGAAGCCAGAGTGGGAGTCTATGCCCAACGCTGTGTGCTGTGCAAGCCAGCTTTTTAACCCTGTTACAAATCCTTTTGCCCCCTTACCCAGTTCTTTAATGGGTCTCTTCTTTGAGCCCTGCTACTGCTCGCTGCTGTTGGCAAGGCCAGTCCAGCCATGCCCCCAACCTGGGATGCCTGGCTTGTTTTGGCCACTGGTGTGGGGCAGACTTGGGACTGGGAGTATCCACTGTGGAGGACTCAAGTCTCTAGTCTTTGAAGGCATCCTCAGACTTTCAAAACATTCTTTACCTTTGATTAGGGATTATTGTAGCTACCAAAATCCTTAGGCTGCTTTCCTTTCGTCTGGAGGCACGTGGGTCCCTGTTCATGGTGAGAGGTCATATATGTCTGATTGATGGTAGACAAAAGCTTCTAAAATAATAGGGTTCAGGGTATAGTGGTAAGAGCAGGGCCCTTGGAAATGAAGCAGGCGGCCTTAGGTCTCTTCCTGCTCTCAGACCGGCAAGGCCACATCTGTCTGGGCCTGACCTTTGACCTGTACCTTATCTCAGCCACTGTGAGAGGCCAGGTTAAGGGGCAATGCCACAGTAATCTAGGTCGGGTTAGCACAGCCTTGGTCCCTGCTTCCACTTCTTAACATGTGACTGTCACTGGCTTGTTCAAATCCAGATTCAAGATTAGATTCAGCTTGGAATATCTTGGGTAGAGTGGAAGAGGCAGGAAATGGAAGGGAGGGCCACAGTGTGTGCAGCCAACTAGTTAAGGGAAGGGAAATGTTTTTTTTTTTTCCTGGAAATACCCAGTGTGCTCAATTTTTGGCAAATGTCTACTTTTTTTTTTTTTTGTCACAGGGTTTCATACTGTTGCCTGGGCTAGAATGTAGCTCATCATACAGAGCTCACAGCATCCTTAAACTCTTGGGCTCAAGCAGTCCTCCTGCCTCAGCCTCCTGAGTAGCTGGGACTACAGGTGCACACCACCTTGACCAACTAAGTTTTGTTTTTTGTAGACACAGGGTCTTGCTTTTGCTCAGGCTGGTCTCAAATTCCTGGCCTTAAACAATCCTCTTGCTTCGGCCTTCTAACATGCTAGGATTACAGGCAAGAGTTACCATGCTTAGTCCTTGGTCTGTAATTTTAATACCAGGATCTTAGCAGTGTCAGTTAATAGTATGGCAAGTCATTTAATTGGCTCTGTGCCTCAGTGTCCTCATCTGTAAAGACTAATTCTCACCTCATACTATTGTTTTTTTTTTTTTTTCATTAACTGTTTCTTTTTATTTATTTATTTTTTATTAAATCATAGCTGTGTACATTGATATGATCATGGGGCATCATACACTAGCTTCATAAACCGTTTGACACATTTTCATCACCTGGTTGACATAGTCTTCCTGGCGTTTTTTTTTGTTATTGTGCCAAGACATTTACATTCTACATTTACTGAGTTTCACATATACCCTTATAAGATGCACTAAAGGTGTAATCCCTCCTATCCCTCCTCCCTCCTCTCTCTTTCCCCCATCCCCCTATTCTTAGGTTGTAACAAGGTTATAGCTTTCATGTGAAAGCCCTAAATTAGTTTCATAGTAGGGGTGAGTACATTGGGTACTTTTTCTTCCATTCTTGACATACTTTACTAGGAAGAATATTTTCCAGCTCCATCCATGTAAACATGAAAGAGGTAAAGTCTCCATCTTTCTTTAAGGCTGCATAATATTCCATGGTGTACATATACCACAATTTATTAACCCATTCGTGGATCAATGGGCACTTGGGCTTTTTCCATGACT
>CAUYPK010154238.1:0-30135 GCA_963574355.1 Loris lydekkerianus | reverse complement strand
GACCAAAGGGTTCTTTCTCAGATCCAAGAACCCTAAAAATGTGAAACTTAGTAAATGTAGAATGTAAATGTCTTAGCACAATAACTAAAAAAACTCCAGGAAGGCTATGTCAACCAGTGTGATGAAAATGTGTCAAACGGTTTATGAACCTAGTGCATGATGCCCATGATCGTATCAATGTACACAGCTATGATTTAATTTAAAAAAAAAGTTGATGCTTTATCTAATGTAAAATCCAAAATAAAAATACCAATAATAATAATGGCACCAACTTGTGGCACTCCTTTTCTCACTTTAAAGTTTCACTTTACCTATGAAACTGAGAAACTAAGGCTTAGAAAGGCAAATTGACTTACCCAAGATCACCTAGCTGGCAACCAGCAAAGCCAACATTCAAACATACATCAGGATTCAAAGTGACATCTGCATGCCAGGGCTTTGCATACAAATTAACACTTGAGAGCCTGTTCTAAAAGTAGAATCTCAGACCCCATCCTCACACCTGCTCATTCTGAATCTGTATTTTGACACAATCCCCAAGTCACTCATGTACCTTTCAGATTCAAAGGAAAAGAAGGAAAAGAACAAGATTTATTAAGCATCTGTGCCCCTTTGATATGATCATTTTTCTTTTAATCACCACAATGACTTTGATTTTATACCTGTTTTATTGTACATGGGTGAGGAACCTGAGGCTTACAGAAGTTAAATAATTTTCCCGAGATTCCCAGCAAGCAAGTGGCAGAGCCAGGCTTTGCCCTCAAGTATTGTGGCAACACCCTGCCCTCTGGCTTTCCCATCAGGTGCTGAAGGGAGTTGGAGGGCCATGCAGCCAACTTGGGGAAAAGCTCAGTTGATCTTTGGCATTTGAGTTTACCACTGACATCAGACAGAGGGTAATGTCTACATAATATGCTCCAAATTTATAAGAAACTACACTAAGGAACAACACGTATAGAATCCTTAATTGTGTCCACCAGGAGGGAAACTTTTTAACCTCTGTTAAATTAGGAAGTTTAGTTTCCTTATGAGATTTATCCACAAAGGTGCTAAAATGGCAGCCTTGGGAACTGACAAGCTCCCCTTTCCTAATAAAAGTGGAAACAGAAATTAATCTCAGGGCAACTACCAAGTCCACCATCAGCTAGCAAGAAAGGAAAGATTCTGGATGAACACTGATAATGTTCGATTTTTTCAAAATGACCAAATTTATTCAAATCAAGTCAGGAAAAAAAAAAAAAAAAACTTGCTTATTTGGAGGTTCCCAGGATGGTTTACATCAAGTGGTGTCCCTGATTCAAACTATGAAGTACTGTATATTCAAAGATATACAGTGGGTAGAGAATATAAAAGGCTACAATCAGTAGTCAGGAGGGAGCCTGATGGAAGCACCCAGCACGCTGAGTGATCTTCACCACACCCTACACGATCTTACCTTTCCTTTTGTCTATTATATTCAAAGCTATATTTGTTTCACCTCAAAAGATGCCTGGCACATAGTAAACACTCAATAAATAGCTATTGAAGAAATAAATGACTACATGGTATTGTACAATGATTATTAAATGTATCAGATGTTACTCCAGGAAATCTGAGATGTTCTATAGGGATATCTCTGAAGCATTCATGGGGAAATGAGAGGTGAAGAGAATAGGCCTATACCTTCCCCTGCCCACCTCTTCCATCCAACTGGAACATACTGCTCCATATGCTGGACTTTGCAATAATATCTGACTTAAAGAAAAAGTTTCGTCTCTAAAAATAAACAATAAAAGTTTGATAACTGCCAGTACAATAGAAAGACTAATTAGGGAAGAAAAGGACAAATTCTAACTCTTCTTAGCTGTGTGACCTTGAGCAAGTTGCTTAATCTCTCCGAGACCCAGTTTCATCATTTATAAAACCATTTCTCGAGTTACATTATTTCTAAGGTCCTCTCCAGCTCTAATGGAATGTAATGTTATTATATCATTTTAATGACCATCCGATTTTATTGGGGGGTTTTGTTCCTTTACTGTATGTTTTTTGATTTGTTCTAATTTCTTTACAACAAGAATGTATTTTTTGATAGGGAAAAAAATCTATTTTCAAAGACATATAAATTAAATTAAACAAAAAAAAAAATTCCTCTCAAGTATTCTCTGCATTTGCATTGCTTTTAACAAAAGCTAGAAGAGATGTTTTGCACGATCTTGCCTAGGGAGAACAGAGTTTAAAGTCATGCTGTAGGGAGAGCTGAGCCTTCAAAAGCAAGTAATGCTTAATCTGTTCTATTTCTGAAGCACAAAATAAAACCAAACAAAAAAGAAAAATAAGCTACCGCTTCGCCAGTGCCAAGTTTCCTCATGCATAAATAGAGATCCATCCAGAAAAACAGCATTCTCAGTCGGGTGGGACAAATCCTCGTGTGCTTTTGTGGAAAATTCCCCTAGCAGGCTGGCATCAAAGACACTGTCTACAGCCGCTTCCATATATGGCCTAAACACTGCACAAAGGGGGTGAGCTGCATCGGCTCTGTTGCTGCAAGCGCCCGGGTGAGAAGCTGCTCCGGGCCTGACCCCACGGAGTAACATGGCTGACAGTCTATTCCTGATGGCAAGACCATCCAGAGCAAAACTAGGGTCGGGCGAGGTCCCACTGCAGACCTCTAGTCTCCATTCTCGTGTCTTTCTCAGCCCACCCACTATAAATCTCATCAGCTCTCAGCTATCCCCGGACCTAAGACAATCTTCTCGCCTCTTCCTTCTTCATCAGTCTCTCTCTGGGGACAGGACCTTAGCAGCAATCATTTCAAAATGTAAATAATTGTGTGGCTTTCCGTGATATCTCCCCCAGGTGATGACACTGGACTCCCAGCACCAGTTTTTCACTCGCAGATTTTCTGACTTAGCTGAGGATAAGGGGAGGCTCTAGGCAGGGGCAGGGAGAGCTCCTAGAGCCTTCTGCAATCCCGGGCAGAACCACCTCACTGCGCAGGCGCAAGGCTGGCCTCTGACAGCGCCTTTTGTGGCGGTGAAGTGGAATGAACACTCTGATGGGAAGAAGAAAAAGGAGGTTCTGGTCCTAGGTATGTACTTTTGAAGATAACAAAATGAAGTACATCTGCTCTTGGGATCAGATCGGATTTTAATTTTCAATAGGAACAAGATAGAAATTGTAAGACATTAAGAGACAGGAATGAATCGCTAAAGAAGTTCCATACTTGTTATTCCCTTGCAAATGCAATCCTCAAGTAGCATGTAGATGGCCCTCACCCTGTGTTTAGTCCCCTCGTACAGAAGTTCCCAGGTCCCAGAGCTGTGGTCACTCCTTTGGAGACCAGAGTGGATGGGGCCGGAGGAGCTGCGTGTGGTCTTACAATAAAGGCTCTGGAAAGTCAATTCCAGTTTCCCCCTAGGAAAAAGGGGGTATTCCAACCCATTTCATTTCTCTCCCTAGAACCAAATGAGTGACATAATATTGAAATCTATTAATATTTACCGCCTTTTTTTTTTTGCTTTATTTAAAAAAGAAAGGGACAAGTTTCTTCCTAGTCTATTCAAGGCTTCATAATTAAATGGACAACAGGAGAAGATTTCTAATCCAAAGGAACTTCTTCCAAGCAACAAGTAGATACTATTAATTTATTTCTCCATGAAGGCTTGAAAAGTACGCCAAGACTTAGAGTACCTTGCTTAAGGCATAATATTTGTTATCTCTGACCTACATAAAGATACATGTGATAAATGTAAAGGTATTTACTATGCTTAGTAATATCTCTGTTCCTGTAAGAAGAAAATTGTGTTCCATAGCCCTACTAAAGGATCCTAGGCATATCTGAGACATTTCCTCAAGTATGATCTAAAGCAAACTGTCATTGACTTAATAATTTCCTTCGAGAAAATAAATTAACCTCTCTGGGCCTCGATTTTCTCACTTTTTAAAACTAGGAAATAGAATAAAGTGATATTGAAGGATTCTTCTAGCTTTAATATTTTAAGATTCTGATTGTACAATTCCAGTTTACCCACTGTATCACTCAAGCTTAGGTTTGGCTTCATGTCAGAGGAACACTCTCCCCCAAACAAGGGAGAATCTACTATTCGCTTAGGCAAGGGCAATCTAGGCCCGGAATAAATATCTGAAACTCCTTTTTTCTTACTGTTCCACTACAGTGAACCCTCCTTCAAGATCATTTAATGATCCAAAGTGGTTATTGAGGCTCATGCCATTTCATCTGTATATGAAGTAGCAGAAATAAGGAAGGAGTAAAGAAGGTTCTTATAGAGTTTTTCCCATAGGCTGACATAAAACATCTCTCCTTACATCTCACTGGCTAGAACTTAGACACATTGCTGCCTCTATCTGCAAAGGAGATTGGGAAATAGAGATTTTATTCTGGTAACCACAAGTCCAGCTAAACACCCAGGGGTCTGTTTCTAAGGAAGAGGATGATGTTAGAATAAACAATCAGTAATCTCTGCCAGACATATGTTGAAGCCACTGACTACAATTCCACTTATCTTCATTTATACCCCCTTGACCCCTCAGCTCAAACTATTTTAATTTCCTAAGCCAAAGCACTCAAGAGGAGGTATGTCTACCATCCTCTGCTCATTTTTAGAAGTAATTTTCCAGCTACAGATACACAATTTAACATAACAAAAATTCATACTTTGAATTAAAATCAATAAAATTTCACTTTCACTTAGAAAGTAGAAGATCATAGAATATTGTTCCCATCCTAACAACAGGAGTGGTCCAGACGACCTAGAAAATCAAATCACAATTTTTTGGAACCCATTAGAAATCTGAGGTTATAAAGAAATCTACAAGAGTCAAAGTTCATAAAATGGTGAGCTCCTGATGGAAGAGAAGATACCTATGGCTGCTTTCATTCTTATTGGAGCAGTAGAACAGGGAAGATGCTGCTAATGGATGAGGGTAAGAAGAAACCATCTCCAGGGGTATCCAACCATGCTCATTCTCTGAGGACTTTTTTTTTTCTTTTTCTTTTCTTGTCTATCTATAGGGTCCAACATCACGAAGAGTATGCATGGATGATCTTCATTTTTCTGCTAATCAGCTTTCGTGTTTATACATTTAATGCATGGCCCCAAACAATTCTTTTTCTTCCAGTGTGTAGCAGAGAAAAAGAAAAAGGTTACACACCCCTGAAGCTATTTCAAATTGCTAAAGGTGATGTATGTGTGGGCTTTCGTGACTGCTTAGTATCATCAGGAGTTCCACCCACAAATCTGCTGCCACCTGCCAAGTCATTCCCACAGAACTTTCCCGGGTGCTTACATGGAAATCTGGGGGCAGAGAGGAGAGCTGAGAGAGACCATCCTGAAGGCGCAGATGTGCAGTGTCTGCCAAAGGCTGAGGGCACAGTAGCAGCACTGAGAGAATCCCTCCAACCCACTCCAGTCCCTCACTGAGTACTCATGGCTATGGAGGGCCAAGAGGAGCAAGAAAAATCCCTCACAGGCCCTGTGAGTTTCACTGAACACACAGCCATAGGCCGAGGCAGGGTATCAGAGGAAAGCACAAGAGCAGGGGAAGGACTGGAGAGCAAAGAGAACTCCCCTGTGACCCAGGCTGCGGGCAACCAGGCTGTAGAGCAAAGCATGCTTTCCCGTGGTTCAGGAAGATAGCAGCTCATTTACAATTTTCCTATACTCAAATTCCAAACCCTACTGAAAGGAAAATCTGATGTTTCCCACAAATCATTTGAATCTAGTGGTGAACTGAACCTAACTAATCTACAACACTGCCCTGATCTGATCAGCTGACAGCAGTGTGCTAGAGCCTTCTTGTACTGACTCACAAGAGCAGATTATTAGATTTTCAGCAATTCTATGATTATGTCATTAAACACAGCCACTATTAAATATTAAAGTATATGAACATATAAATTACATTTTAAAAGGTAACAAATACTTCAATCACTTCCGAATAATTTTACCGCATTTTATTATTACATATATTCTTGACGTTACTTACATTTATTATATTTGTATATTAGAAATACGTAACGATGTACAATTGTGCTTCTCCCAACTCTGTGTTCAGCACATCATGTTGATGTTTTCAAGCTGGTAAGGGTAAAAAGCAGCAAATGCTATAAACCAGAACATCGTTCCTTTCCAGAGACCCAGGTGTTAAACATTGACTAGCGTTCCACTGATTGATTAGATTGACTCAGCTCTCCATACAAGCATCCTGACACACAAAGAAGCAATGATTTTTTTGAGGATACGTAGCATTTACTTTAGCTGCTACTATGCTTTTACATTCGATATCTAGCATACAATTTGTAAAAATACAAGATATGTGAAGAAGCAAAAAATGTAGCCCATGACCATGAGAAAACATAGTAAATAGAAGCAGACCCAAACATGGCTTTCATATTGAAAATACAACACAGTATTTTAAACAGTAAACTTAAAAGAGTTAAAATGAATATATCATAAGATCTAGTGAATAGGTGGGTGATTTCAGCAAAAATGAACTACTACATAAAATTTAGCATATGCAGTGTGTGGATAAAATGTAAGAGGAAACATAAAAAGTGAAAAATGAAATCTCAGCAATGAAGAATTTATTTGTTACAGTTATCAGAAGACTGACCACCGCAGAGGAAAAAATCAGTGACCCTGAAGAGAGGTCAATATAAATTACCTGAATTGAAACACATAGAGAAAAAAGAACAGAGGAAAAGCAGAAAAGATCACCATAGAATTGTGGAATAGTATAACATATTTAACAAACATAATTGGAATCCCAGAGAAAGAGGCAAAAGAAATATGTGTATATGAATGAATAATGCTTCAGAATCTTCCAACTTTAACCACAGATCAAGTTACTCTGCTACGTAAAATCATCCAATGCTTCCCATCCCACTTAGAATAAAATCCAAACTCCCAAGCACAGCTTACAACCCCCCACACGATGCCTGCCTTCCTCTCCCACCTCATTCTGCTCCCACTACAGGCACCATTGTCCACCACACTGGCAGGCCTCATTTCTATACTTTATACCTAACAACTCGCCTTCAGCCTTAGCAACTTTGTGTGTGCTGGTCACTCTCATGAAATGTTCCTCCCCGGATCTTCCCATGGATGGATTCTGCATAACAAAGCCACTTTCACAAACACATATTTCCTTTGTGCTTTTATTCATAAACAGACAGTTTTTACAAAATTCCAACCAATCAAAGAATATATGTTATTTTATTGGGTTGCTTTTTGTACTTACTATTATAAACATTTCCTATGCTACTGCATACCTCAATATTTTGTAATACTAAAAGCAAACTGAATACATGCTAGTTTCTATGTGTCAGGCATTGCTCCAGGCGCTGGTATTGTTTTGTTTTATCTGCATAGTAACTTTTTACAGTGAGTACTGTTATTATTTACATTTTGTTTCATTTGTCCTTTTGGACAAGGCATCTACACATGCACTCTTTATGTATACACAGCAATGTTCTGTATGAAATTTTTGATAACACTAGTGCAGTTTACATATCCATCAATAATGGAATGTGTGAATAAATTATGATGCAGCTGGTCTGTGAATACTATACTGCTATTAAAAATAATTACTTGGAAATATATAAGATATGGAATAAATACTAACGGAAAAATCAGAACAATATGTTTATTATAATGCCATTATTACTGATTTTTAAAAATCATGCATAATTAAATAAGGCCACAAATTATTTGGTTCCATTTAGATGTCCAGAATATGCAAATTCATAGTGACAGAAAGTAGATCATGGTTCCCAAAGGCTGAGAAGAGGGGAGAAGGGAGAGTGACCACTCATAGAAATGGAGGTTTTTGGAGGTGATAAATATATTCAAAAATTAGATAATAGTTATGGTCGGTTGCTCAACTTTGTGAATATACTAAAAACCACTGAGTTGTACACTTTAAAATGGAATTTTATGGTATGTGAGTTATATTTCAGTATATTTTAAAAGTAACTTAAAAATTATGCAATCTATAACATGCATTTAAATATAAAGAGGATAAAAGGATGCATAGAAAATTGTTAATAGTGGTAAAAGAAATTTGAGGTGGAAATATGAAAGAATATAAAAGAACTTTCCATCTAGGTCTATATCATGTGAATTATATAATTTGAATAATTTAGAATTAGGATGTTTCAACTTATTACTTGTATCATTTGATATAATAAATTAGATAATAAAATATGGATTATAAAAATTGTTGGATCTTTTTGGATTATAAAATTTTTTTAATTCAAATCAAGTAAGTAAAATGGGCATTAATATTTGATATGTTTTAGTCCTCTCACCAAGGAATTAAGATCAATACTATCATCAGATACATTGTGAATGAGAGGATTGTAGGGCAGGTTTCTACTTCTTAGTTTATTTGGCCTTCAGAAGCTGAATTATTTTCTCCTTCATGGTATAAAGAGTGACTTTTTTTGGATTCATAATGGGCTTTGACATAATACTACATTAAAAATATACATAGGTACTGTCAACTCTTAAATAACTAGACAGTGAGGGTAAGGATAATAGAAGTTCATAGAAAGCAAAGAACAAATCTAACATCTCCGGGTAGTTTTGATTTGCATTTCTGATGATTAGGGACGATGAACATCTTTTCAGATGTTTGTCAGTCATTTATCTTTTTTACAGAAGGTTCTATTCATGTCTCTTTTCCCAGTGATAAATGGGATTGTTGGGTCTTTTTTTTTGTTGTTGATTACTTTGAGTTCTCTATAAATCCTAGTTATCAAGCTTTTGTCCAATTCATAATATGCAAATATCTTTTCTCATTCTGAAGGTTGTCTCTTTGCTCTGGTTGTTGTTTCCTTAGCTGTACAGAAGCTTTTGAGTTTAATTAAGTCCCATTTGTTTATTTTTGCTGTTGTTGCAATTGCCACAGAAGGCTTCTTCATAAAATCTTTCCCAAGGCTAATATCTTCAAGTGTTTTCCCCACACTTTCTTCAAGGATTTTTATTGTTTCATGACTTAGATTTAAATCTTTTATCCATCTTGAATTAATTTTGTGAGAGGTATAGGTTCAGTTTCAGTCTTTTACATGTGGTTATCCAGTTTTCCCAACACCATTTATTGAATAGGGATTCTTTTCCCCAGTGTATGTTCTTGTTTGGTTTATCAAAGATCCGGTGGCTATAAGAGGTTAATTTTATCTCATGGCATTCTACTAGGTTCCAAATGTCAATGTCTCTATTTTTGTGCCAATACCATCCTGTTTTGATCACTATGGCCTTGTAGTATAGCCAAAAGTGGTAGGGTGATGGCCTGGGCTTTGTTTTTATTACTAAGAATTGCCTTGGGTATATGGGGTTTCTTCTGGTTCCATGCAAAATGAAGATTTATTTTTTCCAAATCTTGAATGTATGATGGGGGTTGTAATAGGGATTGCACTGAATCTGTACATTGCTTTGGGGACTGCAAACTAATACAACCTTTTTGGAAGGAAGTATAGAGACTCGTCAAAGAACTCAAATTAGACCTCCTATTTGATCCTGCAATCCCATTACTAGGCATCTACCCAGAAGAAAAAAGTCCTTTTATCATAAGGATATTTGCACTAGACTATTTATCGCAGTTCAATTTACAATTGCCAAAATGTGGAAACAGCCTAAATGCTCACCAACCTAGGAATGGATTAACAAGCTGTGGTGTATGTATATCATGGAACACTATTCAGCCAATAAAAATATAGAGGCTTTACATCTTTTGTATTAGCTTGGATGGAAGAACACATTCTTCTTAGTATGGCATCACAAGAATGGAGAAGCAAGAATCCAATGCACTCTATTCTAATATGGAGGCAGCAAATGAACTAACACAAGTGGGGGTAGGGGAATGAGCAAGTGAGGAGAGGGGAGATGGGTGAGGGATGAAGGGTCATGGTGTATAGCACACCTCCTGGGGTTGAGACACAATTATAATAGGGACTTTATCTACAAAATGCAATCAGTTTAACCTAATTCTTTGTACCATTAAGGAATCCTAAATAATAAAAAAATAATGAAAATAAAAAATCTAACACTGGTACATTTTCTTTTTATTTCACACAAGAATTTATAATAAAATGTTCTAAATGCAACAATGAGAAAGTTGAGGCATTATCTTTGGATTACATATGATCATCTCTTTAGTAAAACAAACAGAATCTAGAGACAAATTATTAGAAAAAAAAGTCAGAAAACTCAGCAATGTTACTGATATATAACTGGTCTACAAAAATCAATAGTATTTCTGAACACCAGCTATAACCAATTAGAAAATATAATTAACCTAAACAACAAAACTCAATGCCTCTTTAAAAATGGAAATCAGAAAAAAGTAGAGATTGCAACCTTAGTTGGAGATATAATAGATTTAAACCAGCAAAGATAAAGACAAGGATGGACACTATATATTTGTCAAGGGTAACACTCAACATGAAGAGATTTCAATAATTAACATTTGTGAGCCCTACCTGAATGCTCCTTAATTTATAAAGCAAACCCTAATAGATATGAACAATTGATATCTTCCTACACTAGAATAGCTGAAAATTTTAACACCCCTTTGTCAGTTCTGGATAGATCCTCCAAGAAGAAACTAAACAAATAAATAATGGACTTAAACGTGACCCTAGAACAAATGGACTTAACAGACATTTACAGAATATTTCATCCTAATAAAACTAATACACATTCTTCTCATCAGCCCACAGATCTTACTCCAAATTTGATCATATCTTATGGCACAAGTCTAACCTCAACAAATTTAAAATAATAGAAATTATTCCTTATATCTTCTCAGATCACCAAGGAATAAAAATTGAACTGAATGGCAAGAAAGTAAAAAATCTTCATATTCAGACAAAGTCATGGAAACTAAATAACCTTAGGTTGAATGATAGTTGAGTCAAAGATGAGATTAAGAATGAAATCATCAGATTTTTGGAACAAAGTGATAATGAAGACACAAATTATCACAGCCTATGGGATACTGCAAAGGCAGTTCTAAGAAGGAAATTTATAGCATTACAGGCTGTCAGCAAGAAAACAGAAAGACAAGTCAACAACCTAATGGACCTATCAAGCAACTGGAAGAGGAACAACAATCGAACTCCACACCCAGCAGAAGAAAAGAAATAACCAAATTAGAGTAGAATTAAATGAAATTGAAAACAAAAGAATCATTAGAAAGATCAATGAAACAAAAAGTTGGTTCTTTGAAAAGATTAATAAAATTGATAAGCCTTTGGCTAACTTAACAAGAAACAAAAAAGTAAAATATCCAATAACATCAATCATAAACGATAAAGGGGAAATAACAATAGATACCAAAAATTTTCAAAAAATCCTCAATATTACTACAAAAAAAACTCTTTTCTCAGAAATATGAAAATCTGGAGGAAATGGACCAATACTGGAAGCAAGCCACCTTCCTAGACTCAACCAGAAATAATTAGAAATTTTGAACAGACCTATATCAAGCACAGAAATATCATCAACTATACAAAAATCTCTAAAAACAGAAAAGTCTGGGACCAGAGAGTTTCATATCAGAATTTTACCAAACCTTCAAAGAACTAGTACCTATGTTACATAATCTTTTTAAAAACATAGAAAAGGAAGGAATCCTGCCTAATACATTCTGTGAAGCAAATACTACCTTGATCCCCAAACCAGGAAAGGACCCAACAAAGAAAGAAAAGTATGGAACCAATATCATTAATGAATATTGATGTAAGAAAATATTCAATAAGATCTATATTCCTTGATCTCTTCTAAGAGCTTTGCAGTTGAGTCCCTGGGGTTTTCCAGGTACAAGATCATGTCATCCATGAAGAGTGAGAGTTTGACATTCTCTGAGCCTATTTGAATACCATTGATTCCCTTCTCTTGTCTGATTGAGATGCTAGGACTTCTAGTACTATGTTGAATAGCAGTGGTAACAATGGAAATCCTTGTCTAGTTCCAGATCTGAGTGGAAATGTTTTCAACTTTACTTCATTCAATATGATGTTGGCTGTGGGTTTGCTATAGATGGCCTCAATCAGTTTAAGAAATGTCCCATCTAAGCCTATTTTATTTAGTGTTCTAATCATTAAGGATGCTAGATATTATCAAAAGCCTTTTCTGCATCAATTAATAGAATCATATGGTCTTTTTTAAAAATTTTACTTATATTGTATTTATAGATTTGTGTATTTTTTTTTTTATTAAATCATAGCTGCATACATTGATATGCTCATGGGGCATCATACACTAGCTTCAAAGACCATTTGACACATTCTCATCACAATAGTTAACATAGCCTTCCTGGCATTTTCCCAGTTACTGTGCCAAGACATTTGCATTCCACATTTACTAAGTTTCACATATACCCTTGTAAGATGCCCCGAGATTTATGTATATTGAATCAATCCTGTAACCCTGGGATAAAACCCACTTGATCACTTGATCATGCTATATTCCTTTTACAGTAGTGCCAAAGAAGATGAAATATCTGGGAATTCACCTAACAAAGGATATGAAAGATCTCTATAAAGAGAACTATGAAACTCTGAGAAAAGAAATAGCCAAAAATGTTAACAAATTTTAAAACACATGTTCATGGCTGGGAAGAATCAACATTGTTATAATAAAATGTCCATACTACCCAAAGCAATCTACAGATTCAATGCAATCCCTATTAAAGCACCACTGTCATACTTTAAAGAGCTTGAAAAAATAGAACTTTGGTTTATATCGAATCAGAAAAAAACCTCAACTAGCAAATACATTACTCAGAAGTAAGAACAATCAGGAGGTATCACATTACCAGACTTCAGGCTATACTATAAATCTGTAGTGATCAAAACATCATGGTACTGGCACAAAAACAGAGAGGTAGATTTATGGAACAGAATAGAGAACCTAGAGATGAGCCCAAATACTCATCACCATTTGATCTTTGACAAGCCTATCAAAGATACTCAGTAGGGGAAAGACTCCCTATTTAACAAATGGTGCTGGGTGAACCAGCTGGCAACCTGTAGAAGACTGAAACTAGACCCCCACTTTTCACTATTAACAAACATTGATTCTCATTGGATAAAATATTTAAACTTAAGATATGAAACTATAAAAATACTAGAAGAGAGTGCAGGGAAAACACTTGAAGAAATTGGCCTGGGAGAATATTTTATGAGGAGCAAAAAAAGCAATTGAAACAACACCAAAATACATTACTGGGATCTGATCAAGCTAAAAAACTTCTGCACAGCTAAGGGCACTGCAAGTAAAGCAAAAAGACAGCCTTCAGAATGGGAGAAAAATTTTGCAGGTTATGCTTCCAACAAAGGTCTAATAACTAGAATCCACAGAGAACTCAAACTAATCAATAAGAAAAGAACAAATAACGCCATTGCTAAGTGGGCAAAAGACTTGAACAGAAACTTCTGATGAAGACAGATGCATGGCCACAACATGAAAAAATGTTCATCATCTTTAATCATCAGAGAAATGCAAATCAAAACCACTTTGAGATATCATCTAATTCCAGTAAGATTAGCCCACATCACAAAATCCCAAAACTACAGATGTTGGCATGGATGTGGTGAGAAAAGAACACTTCTACACTGCTGGTGGGAATGCAAGCTAATATGGCCTTTTTGGAAAGAACTCCATTTGATCCTGCAATTCCTCTACTAAGTATATATCCAAATGATCAAAAATTATTTTACAACGAAGACATTTGCACCAGAATGTTTATTGCAGCCCAATTCATAATTGCCAAGACATGAAAACAGTCCAAATGCCCATCGACCCATGAATGGATTAACAAATTGTGGTATATGTACACCATGGAATACTATGCAGCCATAAAAAAGATGGAGACTTCACATCTTTTATGTTTACCTGGATGGAGTTGGAACATATTCTTCTTAGTAAAGTATCTCAAGAATGGGGGAAAAAGTATCTATGGTACTCAATGCTACTATGAAATCAATATATAATCACCTACACATTCATATGAATGGCAAAACATAACTATAGTCCAGAAAGTGGAAGGGAAGAGAAGAAAGAGTGGAGGGGAGGGAGGACACAGGAAGAGGGAGGGAATTTTGGAGGACCTCACCTAATGTGCATGACACAACGGTACATTTCAAAACTATTAAGAAATGAGTATGATTATGATGGATGTGTTACTTAGTTCAATGTAAGCATTTCTCATTGTATATCAAAGCAGTACACTGAACACCATAAATGCATCAATGTACAAAGTATGATTTAATAAAAAAAGAAGTATCTGGGAATTTATCTAACAACGGATGTGAAAAATCTCAATAAAGAGAATTATGAAACCCTGAGAAAAGAAATAGCAGATGTTAACAAATGGAAAAACATACCATGCTCAAGGCTGGGAAAAAAATCAATATTGTTAAAATGTCCATACTAACAAAAGCAATCTAAAGATTTAATGCAATCTCTAGCAAAGCACCAATGTTATACTCTAAAGAACTTGAAAAAATAGTATTTCATTTTATATGGAATCAGAAACCTTGAATAGCCAATACATTACTTAGAAATAAAAACAAATCTGGATGCATCATGTTACCAGACTTCAGGTTATACTACAAATCTATAGTGATCAAAGCAGCATGGTAGTGGCATAAAAACAGAGATGCAGACATATGGAATAGAATAGAGAATCTAGAGATGAACCCAGCCACATGTCATCATTTGATCTTTGATAAGCCTAACAAAAACATGCATTGGGGAAAAGATTTCCTATTTAACAAATGGTGCTGTGAGAACTGGCTAGCGACGTGTAGAAGACTGAAACTGGACCCACACCTTTCACCACTAACAAAAGTTGATTCTCACTGGATAAAAGATTTAAATTTAAGACATGAAACTATAAAAATACTAGAAGAGAATGCAAGGAAAACACTTGAAGATATTAGCCTGGGAAAATATTTTATGAGGAGGACCCCCCTCCTGGCAATTGAAGCAATACCAAAAATACATTTTTATACTTGATCAAACTAAAAAGCTTCTGCACATCTAAGGGCGCTGTAAGGAAAACAAACAGACAGCCTTCAGAATGGGAGAAGATTTTTACAAGTTATGATTCCAACAAAGGTGTGATAACTAGAATCTGTAAAGAACTCAAATTAATCAATAAGAAAGAAACAACTCCATTTTTTTGTGGACAAGAAATTTGAACAGAAACTTCTCAGAAGATGAAAGGCAAATGGCCAAGAAACACACCAAAAAATGCTCATTGTCTTTAATCATCAGAGAAATGCAAATCAAAACCACTTTAAGGTATCACCTAACTCTGGTAAGATTAGCCCACATTACAAAATCCCAAAACTGCAGCTGTTGGCATGGATGTGGAGAGAAGGAAATACTTAAGACACTGCTGGTGAGATTGCAAACTAATACAGCCTTTTTGGAAAGAAGTATGAGAACGCTCAAGGACCTAAAAGTTGACATACCATTTGATCCCACAATTCCATTAGTAGGTATCTACCCAGATGAACTAAAATCATTTTACCACAGAGACATTTGACCAGAATGTTTATTGTAGCCCACTTCATAATTGCCAAGTTGTGGACGCAGCCCAAATGCCCATCAACCCATGAATGGATTAACAAATTGTGGTATATGTATATCATGGAATATTATTCAGCCATAAAAAAGATGGAGACTTTACCTCTTTTATGTTTACTTGGATGGAGTTAGAACATATTCTTCTTAGTAAAGCAGTGGTTCTCAACCTGTGGGTCACAACCCCTTTGTAACAATGAAAATACATTACAGCATTACGAATGTTGAGAACCACTGTAGTAAAGTATCTCAAGAATGGGGAAAAAAAGTATCCAATGTACTCAATACCATTATGAAACAAATATTAATCATTTATACATTCACACAAATGATAAAACACAAATATAGTCCAGCAAGAAGCAGGGGAGAGGGAAAGGGGAGGGGAAGAGGGAGGGCATTTGGTGGGACCTCACCTAATGTGCATAATGCAAAGGTACATTTTGAAACAACTAAGAGTAAATTATAAATGTCTTACCATAAAAAACAAGTCAGGCAATGGTTATGTTAATCAGTTTGATTTAAGCATTCCACATCGTATATCAAATCATCACATTGTACCCCATAATTATATACAGTTATGATCTAATAAAAAATTAAAATTAAAAAAAACACTACAGATATATGCAAGACTTATACATCCAAAAGGGTCCCAATAATCCCCATCTCCATGTATTGACTCTTTTGCATACAACCCTCTACACTGAATAGTCCTGGTCTATAGACCCAGAAGAATATTCTAGAGATGTTATTACATGATATTCAACATTATATGTGTGCATTATAACACCAATTATAATACACCTTGTTCTTTCTCTTGGATCATTTGTCTCATGGAAGGCAGCTGCCATGTTGTGAGGGCACTCAAGCAGCCCTGTTAAGAGGCCCACATGGTGACAAACTGTGGCTTCCTGCCAAAGGCCAGCATCAACTTGCAGCTACGTGAGTGATCCACCTTGGACGCACCAAAGCTGAGATGTCTGAAGGCCCAACCACCATCTTGACTGCTACATAGTGAGAGATGCTAAGTCAGAATCACCCAGGTAGACTGCTCCTAAACTATTCACTATAGAAAGTGTATGAGATACTAAATGATGTTGTAAGCCACTAAGTTCAGGGGTAATTTGCTACGCAGTAGTAGAAACGTGTATGAGAAAACCACAAAAAACACTAATGAAAGACACAAAGGTAAGTTTAAATGAATGGAGAGATAGCCCCTTTTCTTAGATAGAACAGTACAGCATCATAAATAGATCATTTCTCCTTATACCAACTTATAAATTCAAAGCAACAACAATTAAAATATCAATAAGGCTTTTTTTATTTAAGTTGCATACTTTGCAACAAAAGTTCATATAGAAAATAAACATGTATCAATAGGTAGGAGAATGCTGAAAAGATAAAACTATGTATAGGGACTAGCCCTGCCAGGTATTAAAACATTTTATAAAGCTTCTAGAATCCAAACAATGTCATGCTGGTACATGAATAGGCAGACAGGCAGGTGCAATAGAATAGAATAAGATGCCTATTCAGAGATCCAAGTACCTGGGTCTCTGAATTTTGACCCATCAATATTTAATATACAACTAATGTGGCTCTGAAACAACTGGGGCAATAGTAAATCTTTTTAAAATGGTACTATGAAAATAAAATAAAATAAAATAAAATGGTACTATGCCTAGCACACTGAGGTGCTGAGGCAGATGGATTGCCTGAGCTCACAAGTTCAAGACCAAACTGAGCAAGACCTAAGATCCTGCTTTAAAAATAGCTGGGCTTTGGGGCGACGCCTGTGGCTCAAAGGAGTAGGGCGCCAGCCCCATATACTGGAGGTGGCAGATTCAAACCCGGCCCTGGCCAAAAACTGAAAAGAAAAAAAAAAAAAAAGCTGGCCTTTTTTTGGGGGGGCACCTATATAGTCCCAGCTACTTGGGAGGCTGAGGCAAGAGGATCACCTGAGCCCAAGAGTCTGAGGTTGCTGTGAGCTGTGATGATGCCACGGCACTCTATCCAGGGTGACAAAGTAAGACTCTGTCTCAAAAAATAGAATAGTCCTGTGACAACTGTATAGTTTTTTTGGAAAAAGACACGATTAATGTCATTCTTCACATCATACATAAAAATAAATTCAATGGATCCAGAAATCTAAATATGAAAAATAAAACCTTATAAGTATTAGAAGAAAATAAGATTGAATTCATCTATAACCTGAGTATGAAAAAAAAATCTTTAACACTCAAAAATACAGTTGCAATAAATAAATAAATAAATTTGTACAAAAATATAAAAAAAAATGGAAAAAATATCACAAGCAAAATGAAGTGACAAATGGCTAATGAGGAAATAACATTTGCAAAAATGTATTATATTTAAAAAGCTATTATCCTTAATATATTTAAAAACTTAAAAGGGGGAAATATCAGAAGAATGAGTTAAAGGCACAAGCAAATAACTCATTTAAAAGATATACAATTAAACTATTTTAATTTTATTTATAATAAAAGAAACAAATAAAATTACACTGAGATACCATTTCTCTTCTATCTGGCAAAAAAATTAAAAAGCTTAACAATACACTTTTGCTGGTGAGATTACTAAGGCATTCTAATTCATTGCTGGTGGAAATGTAAATGAGACAGCTCTTACACTGGGCAAATTTGGCAATCTCTGACAAAATTATATGCACATTTTCATTTCTCAATTCTAGAAACCTACCCTGAAGATATACCCACCCCCAATGATAAGAAAATATATTTGTGTTAGGTTATCCATTGCAGCAATATTTGTAAATATAAAATATTGTAAATGACCTAAATGTTTCTATATAGGAGATTGGTAGAAAAAATTATGATACCTGCACACAATGGAATACTATGCATTTGTAATGAAGAATAAGAGAGATCTCTGTGACTTTATATGAGTTAAGCTTAACACACATCAGTAAGTGACAAATGCAACATGCAAATATATTTCCAAAGTGTCTACACAAAAGTATTTAATTACAAAGAGAAAAATGGTCATTCAGACTCAATCAAATGACCAAAGTGATGGTATAAATTGATATCATGTGTCCAAAAGGTAGAACGCAGGTAACATTTCATGAGCAGCACTAATGACTACCACACTTGCAAAAATGCCAGACTAAGGTGATTCTGACTGTTCGTGCATGGCATGAAGCTCCATGACAAGGAGTCATTCGTAATTTTGCAGAGCCATAAATCAGAATTGCCTGTGCTAATACGGGTGAGGCTGGTGAGAGGAAGAAGAAAATCAAGTCTCTTACCTGCGAGTAAGCCAAGATGGTAAATACTCAACGTTTACTTCATATACTACATTCCCACCTTACACCACATTGTTGCACATGGGCTAATGCTCATAAACCAGCCTGCATTTTATAGGTGAAATTATCTGCTATAAATCTGGGGATTGTCAGAGTTCTTGGGACATACAGTTGTGAACAGAAGGATCCATTCATTGATCCATTGATCACAACTACTGGCCATGGCAAATGTTCATCATCAGGCCTGTCCTTAGCCACAACGCTGCTCCATTCCTAAGATTTACTGTGACTAAGGTGCATACTGACTGGAATCCCATAAGCCAATGTGTCAGAGAGTGTCACACAGCAGAGTGATCTGGACACTGTGGAACATTTTATTCCAAATCATTAGAGAGTATGACGTGGGAAAGAGCACTCTATCTGCGACACAGATACTTACCACCTGAATAATTTGGAACAAGGCATTGAACCATCTCTAGTCTTCTTGTTTTCTTTAGTAAAATGAGGTCATCAATAAAATTATAACACAGCAGGGCATTTCCCTCTTCCTCACTTTACTTTTGTTCCTTCTACCCTTTTGCCCCTGTTGAAGTTATGCTATGAGAAGTTGTTAAATTTAGTAAAGAAAACAGTTTGTATGTTTCCATCATGATGCATGGAAAGGAGGCTCAGGCCACAAGGGTCTAACTTTTCCCTTTGAGCTGGGATGGGACTAGGGAATTTCATGTCTCTGATTCCAGGAGGAAATCAGAATCCTGTGGAATAGATAGGAAAGAAGGAGATTAAACAATGTAGAAGACTCCGAATGATCTCCTCATGTAGACTTTATGTAGACTAAAGGTGTTCAATGGGGAAAGTAAACACCTGTTCTACATCATCTTCTGTGTCCTCTTCCTGGTGATGGGCTACTCCTGCATGCCTGTCTGGACACAACCAGTGGTTACAATGATAGTACTATCACTAACAGCAGTTATAACTACATATCTTTTCAAGTTCTGAAGTGTTATATTTAAATGTTAGGGCTTACACTTGTGGCCTCCTGGACTACAGTTTGCATCAATGTAGAACTCCTTCAGGGAGCAACTGATTACAAGCATGCTTCACAGTCTTGGAACTTGCTATACCCAGAAACACTGCTCACAGTTTTCATGTCTTGAGCCTGTCTCCCATCTGCTTTATCATGGACTGTCTAACACACTTTTGAGACACGACTTACTCCACAATCACAAAGGCATGCCAAATACAGAAAAGATTTTCAACTTAAATAATCCCTAGTGTTAAGAACTGGGAGAGTTCTTATACATCATTTAAGGCAATATTGTCCAACAGAACTTGCTGTGGTGATGAACATATTCTATGTCCGCACTGTCCTATATGATAGCAGCCACTAAACATATGTGGCTATTGAGGACTTGAAATGTGGCTAGTGTGACTTAGAAACATAACTTTTAATTTTATACCACATTAAGTAACTTAAAATAGTCGCATGAGGTTAACATCCACTGTATTATATAGTTCAGATTTAGAGAAAAGTTTCTTGATCTGGGACCCATGGACCCTCTAGTAGCCAAAGGCAACCTAAAATTGTTGATAAAATGTTGAATAGGGAACATAACACTACTTGTCTTTCAACAATACACTGCCATCCAAGGACAGGTATTAAATAAAATAGGTGGGTATCGATAAGGAGGATGATATAGGGGTGGGGATGAAAATAGGGATAAGCGGTGAAGAGAAAAATTAAATTAAAATAGGATAGTGGACCAAGAACTGAATATAATAACTAAACTCCTGTTATACAGAGTACTAAACAGAAAGTCTTAGCTTTCATCAAATTCTCAAAGGAGTCCAAGATTCCAGCCAAAATGTAAAGAATCAGCAACCTAAATTTATTCTGTAACCTCAGAAGTGGAAATGGGTATGGGTTGGATTAAATAATTTAATAGAAGAGCTGACATAATTAGGATTGACAGTTAGCTGTTTAACAAAGAAACAAAAGAAATTTATCTGCAAGTGGGAAAACGTTGAATACTCATTTTTCTCTGTGTTATCTTCCTTCCATAAATCAAAACTATATTGCATCTTCTGATTTTTTAGTTTGTTTTTCTAGATGAAGTAAGAACATACAGACACTTCTAAAGCAATCAAGTACAGAATCTTTCCAGATTTGCACAATTCTCTTAAAATTTTACTGTTAGCTAGTCCATATCTGATTCAAAAGCAATTTCTTTCAATTGAAACGGAATGAGTATTTCCAAATCAAGAAATTAGATTTAATAAAAACATCTTCTCCCTCTTTTTTCTCACAAATATTACCAATTGTGGTAGGCAGAATAATGGCCCTACAAAGATACCCATGTCCTAAGCCTTAGACTATAAACATATTACCTTACACGGCAAAAGAGACTTTGCAAATGTAATTAAGAATTTTTTTCCTCCTTCTTTTGAGAGGAGATCTAACTCTATTGTCCAGGCTGGAGTACAGTGATACAATCATAAGTCAGTGTAGCCTTGAACTCCTGGGCTCAAGAGATCCTCTCACCTCAACTTCCTGAGTAGCTAGGACTATAGCTACACACCACCACACGTAGCTAATTTTTATTTTTAAGAGATAGAGCCTTGTATTGAACTTCTGGCCCCATGCAATCCTCTTGCCTCAGCCTCCCAAGTAGCTGGGATTACATGTGTGGGACATCCTACTTGGAAAGAGTCTTGAGGTAAGGGAATTATCCTGGATTATCCAGTAAGCCCAGTGTAATTACAAGGATCCTTATGGAAGAGAGAACTGGAGAGTCAGAGAATAATTTGAAGATGATATGTTGATAGCTCTGAAGATAAAGGGGCCAGCCATAAGCCAAGGAATGAAGGTTGCCTCTACAAGCCAGAAAAGGCAAGAAAACAGATTTTTCCCTTAGAGCTTCCACAGGAATGCATCCTTGCCAATAATTTGATTTTAGTCCAGTGAGATAATACATTGGCAATGTTTTAAACAAACTAAAGTTTGTGGTGATTTGTTAAAGCAACAAGAGGAAATTAACACACCAGTTTAAGTAATAGTTAAATTAATTGATTATAAATGCAATAAGCATAAACTGTTTTGGGAATTAATATAAGCAACCATTGAGAAATATAACTTAATTTTTAAGAACAAAAGTCTGCTGGTCAATGAGTGAGGTACTAGCAGTTATCATTTAGGATGCTGTGGGCATTAATCAGCATGTTTGATGGAAAAACTGAGATTATTCACTAATCCAGATAACCAATCTCTTAAACCAGAAAGAAAGTATCCATTATTTGGCTAACATTTATTGAGTCACTACATGCCAGGGACTGTGCTAGCCAATTTTTACAATAATGCAAATAATCATTATCAGTTATATTTTACCAATGAGAAAACTCAAATTTGAAGTGCTTAAATAACTAGTCTCATCATGTAGTAGTAAACAGCAGACTGGCTAGCCAACACTTGAACTGTGATCCATCTAATTTGAAAGCTTAGTCTCTGAACATCCTTCCATCATAATATACAATGAAATAATTATACAACTCACCACAATCCAGAATCAATGGAAACTCCAAGCTTTTTTTCCTGCAACTAGATGGTCCCAGTGCTTGCATCTCCACCTCAGATCATCATGCATTAGATTCTGATAAGGAGCCTGCAACCTAGACCCCTCACATGTAGTTTATAGATGGGTTCATGTTCCCATGAGGATGTAATGCTGCTCCTCATCTATCAGGAAGCGGAGCTCAGGTGGTGATGCTAGCAATAAGGAGCTGTTATAAATACAGATGAAGTTTCTTGGCAATAAGGAGCTACTGTAAATACAGATAAAGTTTCTCAGGAATAAGGAGCTGCTGTAAATACAGATGAAGCTGCTCAGCAATAAGGAACTGCTGTAAATACAGATGAAGCTTCTTCACTCACTCAACTGTAGCTCACTTCCTGTTGTGTGGCTCGGTTCCTAACAGGCCACAAACTAGTACCAGTCTACTGCCAAGTGACTGGAGACCTCAAGTATAATGAACATAGTTTTTGAGGAGGAAATATAAATCAAGAGGTATATAGACCTTTGTCTTTGATGTGTTTAGCATCACATGGCATTGCTATGCAATTACATTTAATGTTTATTAAAGACATGGTCATTCAATGATTCCAGTTCAGCCACTCACTACCTATGTGCTCTTGGACAAGTCACTTACCTGCTGCAAACCTTTGATATCTTATCTTCAAATCACCTGCTACCATCTTCCCAGGGTTGCTTCAGAAAATAATTGAGATAATAAGTGGAAGTGAGGAATAAACTAAAGCACCTTCTACAGATGGAAGGGTTTATGATTATTGGTGAAGTAAGTGAGACAGATGATTGTATGGCCAATCACCTTGTGAGACTAAAACCATCTTACTCAGGCTCCCTCTGAAGTGAGTGAAACTTTAATTCATCAGAGAAACACTGGGTTTTGTTTCAAATCTTACTGATATTACAGACTTATCACCCAGGACCTCTCGCCACTGTCTCTAACATCTAGAAAATGCAAACTGAGCATCATTTTAAAACAAAACAAGATGACAAATTGAAGACTAGGCAGGTTCCTTTGCAATTTAACCTAACACTGCAAGTGGTTCTTGTTAAAATTCAACTGTTGAATTTAATGAAACCCCTCTTGCAATGTATAGTATTTAACTGTTGCTAGATAATGGGACTACATATATTATAAAAATAAAATCCCAAAAGTAACAAGTACATTGGCCTTTATTTTTAAACAACATACTTCACACAAGTTCTTTAAGTGTAAGTTATTATCTTGTTTTAGTTATTCCTCATCATCAGCATGAGGAGGAATCAAAGACTCACAGAGGGTAAGTGTGGTCCAGAGCATGCAGCTCTATTCAATTAGCCTCATGTGACTATTTAAACTACTTAAGATTATATAAAATTAGTAAAAATGAGTACTGAGGGTCATCAATCTTCATCAAGGGTGTTGTCAGAGGAGACGTGGTAGGGAGTTGGGACTGTCATCCACCAGGCAGTAATAAGCCCCCTACAAGACTATGTGAGGAACCTGGTCACCTCATTTTGCGGTGACCCCCAACCATAAATATTTCCTGTTGGGGAAGTATGGTTGGAGGTCACCACAACATGAGGAACTGTATTAAAGGGTCGTGGCATTAGGAAGGTTGAGAACCACTTCCCTGGCAGAAAGAGGTACCTGCCATGAGGTAGTTGTGGAGAGGCCAATGGAGAATTAGGACTTCCACCAACCCCATATTGTCAGTGGAACCCAGATGGGGAGCAATACTGAGATACTTTTACCCCTCCCAGAAAGATCAGTGGACTTAAATGGAAAAACAGAACTCCCGCTCTCACTAAGTGGTAATAAGAAGCACCCTCTCCGCTAGATTTTAACAGAGCCCAAGTGGGGAACCTTTATCTACACATAAAGAACCATTTAAATAAGAACCCTAACAAAATACCCAAAATATCCATATTTCAATCAAAAATCAATCATCATTATCAAGAACCAGAAAGATCTCAATTGGAAAGAAAAAACACAATCAATAGATTCCAACAACAAGATGACAGAAATGTTAAAATTACCTGGCAAATACTTTTAAATAGCCATCACAGAAACATAGCCATCACAATTGATGAACAATTGCAAATACACTAGAAACAAAAAAGTAAAAAATCTGAGCAGATAAATAAACATAAAGAAGAACCAAATGAGACATTTAGAATTGAAAAAAAATTAAAAAACCAGAATACCAAATTGCAAGAGATTAGTTCAACAGTGGAATGAAAGGACAGAGAGGAAAATTATAATAAACTAAAAAACACAGTCTGAATGAGAAAGAGAAAACAGACCAAAGAAAAACAAAAAGAACAGAGCTTCAGGATCTGTAGGACTATAACAAAAGATATAACTCATGTCATACAATTCCAGGAGAGGGGAAAAAAGGGTGAAGCTGAAAAAAAAAATAGCTGAAAACTTCTTACATTTGGCAAAATATATAAATTTACAGATTCGAGAAAAACGGAGTGAATCCTAACCCAAAGAAATATGAAAAACTTAACCCTAAAAGGAAAATGAAAACACAAAGAAATACCAAAACACCAAAACACATCATAATCAAACTTCAGAAAACTAGAGACATTAAAAAACATATTAAATAGTGAATAGGAAACATCAACTAACCTATAAGGGAAAAACAATGGATGTCTCATCAAAAACCACAAAAGCTACAAGAAGTGGCACATCCTCCAAGTACTGAAAAAAGCAGTACAACCAGACTCCTAAATATCCAGAAAAAATGTCCTTTGAGAACAAGGGGAAATAAAGACATTTTAAGATGAGGAAAAACTAAGAAAATCAATCACCAGCAAACTATCTGAAAAAAAAAAAAAAAAAAGCCACTTTATCAAAAGAGAAAGGCAACAAGAAAGAATAAAGAAGGAAGGAAGGAAGGGCGGGCGGGAGGAAAGGGCACATGGGAGGGAGGGAGGGAGGAAAAGTTTTGGAATATCAAGAAAAAAAAAAGAAAGAACAACTTCATGTTCACACTTACTAATTTTCTTTTTTCTTTCCATTTGATATTTTTCTGGTTCTTAAGGATAAACTTTTCTTCTCCTCTTGAGTCTTCTAAGCTATATTTGACAATCAAAATAAAACTACTACATGGTCTGATGTGCTTCTAAATGCATGTATGAGAAATATTTAAGATAAGTATTTATGAACAGGAGAGGATAGATTCCTATCCTGAAGAGACATAAAGTTTTTGCATTCTGTCAAAAGTGAGAAGATGACTGAATCAGTAGGCTGTTCTGTTATGTATATTATAATGTAATATTTAGTGCAATTACCCAATGGTGGCTCCTGTGGCTCAAGGAGTAGGGGGCCAGCCCCATATACTGGAGGTGGTGGGTTCAAACCTGGCCCTGGCCAAAAACTGCAAAAAAAATAGAGCAACTACCAAAATCTTTTTTAAAAAGCTGTACAAAGAGATTTACTCAAAAAAACACAATATGCATAAGCAAACAGGAATTATGAAATGTGTCCAAATAACCCAAAAGAAGTGGAGAAAGAAAAGAAGAGAGGGGAGGGGAGGGGAGGGGAGAGGAGAGGAGAGGAGCTGAAGATGGCTGACTAGACATAGGTAGTATGTGCCTCCTCCACAGAAAAGAGCCAAAATAGTCACTCAATGCTCACTTATCAAACAAATTATCTAGGAGAGAATTCTAGGACTTAACAGAGAAGTGATAGGAAGCACGAAAAGGAGATAGTTCGAGGCTGGGGATTGACTGAGAACCAGAAGTTCCAGGATGTGGGAAAATTTAAGAGAGAAACATCTACAGCTCTACACTCCATAATGGCCTTTTAAAATCTTGGCTAAAGGAGAATCCCTTGACCTTCACAGGCCTCAGGCCTAATGTAAGGTACTGCCTAAAGATTGCAGAGACATTGCTCTAGAAAGGAACGACACATGGAATCCCATAGGCATGTGAGCCTGCAGAAGATTCAACTAGGCACCATTTAGGGAGCTTAGGTACTGGAGACTTACAGATACAGCAGCTGCCACAAGCAATCACAGGTTCAATGCAATCCCTATCAAAATACTAAAGCCATTTTTCACAGAACTAGACAAAGAAGTTCTAAAATTCACATGAAAACCAAAAGAGAGCCAAATAACCAAAGTAATATTGAGAAAAAAGGAATAAAGCTGGAGGCATCACATTGTCTGACTTTGACTTATACGATGGTATAGTAACCAAAACAGCATTATACTGCTATAAAAACAGACACAGAGATGAATAGAACACATTGGTAAGAATTTTGCAGTCTATATGGAAAACAGTATGGAGATTCCTCAAAGAATTAAAAATAGAACTACCATTTCATCTGGCAACCCCACTACTTGGTATCTATTCAAAGGAAAAGTCAATATATAGAAATAATACTTGCACTTGTATGTTTAATGCGGCACTATTCACAATAGCAAAGATATGGAATCAACCTAAATATCCATCAATTAATGGATAATAAAATATAGTATATGTGCATAATGGAATAGTATTCAGCCATAAACAAGAATGGAATCGTGTCTTTTGCAGCGACATAGATGGAACTGGAGGCCATTATCTTAAGTGAAAAAACTCAGACACAGAAAGATAAATATCACTTTTGCCCTCACAAGTGGGAGCTAAATTATGCATACAATAGAAGCAAAGTGTGGAATGATGGACAACGGAGACTCCAAGGTGCTGAGGGGATCTAGGGGAGTGGGTGATGGGAGGTTGTCTGGTGGGTACAATGTGTGTTGGTCCAGTGATGGATGAATTGAAGGCCCTGACTTCACCACAATGCAATATACATGTACTAATGTAGCAAAGTGCACTTGCGCCCCACGAATATATACAAATAAAAAATAAATGGAAAAAATAAAATTTAAAAATTAAGAAAAAGACAAAAGAAAGAAACAAAAATGAAAAAGAACAGCAATTAAAAATTCAATAGGATACATATGCCCTATTTGTCTATAATTATATAAAATGAAAATGATCTAAATATACCAACTAAAATTCAGAAATTAAAATAGTAGATTAAAATCCACGACCCAACTATATACTATTCTAGTCACAGGAAATTCACAGGAAATATGAGACAGGAAGCTTGAAAGTCACAGGATTAAAAAATATACATCATGTAAATATTAATAAAAAGAAAGCAAGAGTGACTATATTAACAATAGTTAAAGTAGACTTCCATGAAAAGAAAGTTACTAGGGACACAGAGGGACATTATACAACAATAAAAAAAATTTTTAAAAGACATAGCAATCCTAAATTGTGTATGCACCAAACAACAAATCTACAAAATATGTGCAGCAAAAACTGCTAGAACTGAAAGGAAAAATAAAGAAATAATTGTAGTTGGAGACTTCAAGATGCCTCTCTCAACAACTGGTAGAACAACTGAACAGAACATCAGATAGGATATATAACTCAGTAACACCATCTAACAAGTTCTAGTTGGCATTTATAGAACATTCCACCCAACAATTGCAGAATACACATTTTTTTCAAGTGCCTATGAAATATACATACCAAGACAGCCTACATCCTAAGCCAGAAAACAAAGCTCAACAAATTTGAAGAACTGAAGTCAGTTAGGGTGTTCCCCAAAGCAGTGGAATCAAACTAGATATCAATAACAGAAAGACGGCAGGAAAATCTCCAAACACACAGAAATTAACAATTTACTTCTAAATAATCCATGCTCTAAAGAAGTCTCAAGGGATATTTAAAAATATATCAAATTAAAATAAGAATATACAGTATCATGATATGTGGGACCGAGTCAAAGCAGTTAGAAGAGGAATTTATAGCACTATATCCATACATTACAAAAGAAAAAAGTCTCAAACAATAACCTAAGTTCCCACCTCAAAATCTAGAAAAACAAGAGAAAAACAAGCCCAAAGCAAGCAGAAGGCAGAAATAATAAAGTTAAGTGCAGAAATTTAAAAATATATATATATATAGCAGAAAAGCAATATAGAAAAATTATGAAAACAAAGAGCTGGTTCTTTGAAAATGTTGACAAAATTGACAAATGTCTAGTAAAACTGACATAGAAAAAAGACAGAAAATAACAAATTACCAAGATCAGGAATGAAACAGAGGTATCACTAACAACCAGACACAAAAAGGAAATAAAGAAATACAACTTAAATAAAATAAACCAATTCCTTGAAAAACATAAATTAGTACAACTCATCCAGTATGAAACAGAGCATTTAAATAGTCCTACAACTATCAAGGAAATTGAATTTGTAATTTTAAATCTCCCCCAAACAGAAATCTCCAAGCCCAGATGGTTTAACTGGAAAAATCTACCAAACACTTAAGAATTTATGTCAACTCAACACTCTCTCTTCCAGAGTTTGCTGAGTGTTTACTATGTACCAGGAACTGCTCCAATTGTTTTTTACATGTCTTAACTCACTTAATCCTTTCAACGACCTCAAAAAGCAAGCACTACTGTTATTCCCTCCCATATGAAGAACAGGAATCCCAGGGAGCTTAACTAACGCAGCTAGTACACAGCACTGCCAGGCTGCTGAGGTAGGCTTCTGGGTCCTGAGCCCCTTACCCTCACCAACATTATGCAACCCCTAAACTTTTTAGAGCTTGATCTATGGCCATTGCTCAGCAGATATTTGAATCGAATCAGATGCAAAAAAATTTACTATTGTTTGTTCTTAATTCATTATCAAATTTATGTTCAATTTTCACTTTTGTGAAAGAAAATACAGACGAAGATATACTATTTCAATAAAGAAGTTAGGGCACTACTATATTTGCCACTCTTAATAGAAATATATGTGTTTTGGGCAGCACCTGTGGCTCAGTGAGTAGGGCACCAGCCCCATATACCAAGGGTGGCAGGTTCAAACCGGGCCCGGGCAAAACAGCTACAAAAAATAGCCAGGCATTGTGGCAGGCGCTTGTGGTCCCAGCTACTTGGGAGGCTGAGACTGAGAATCGCCTAAGCCCAAGATTAGATTGGAGGTTGCTGTGAGCTATGATACTACAGCACTCTGCAGAGGGCAACAAAGTGAGACTCTATCTCTAAAAAAAAAAGAAAAGAAGAAAGAAAGAAAAAAAGAAATATATGTGTTTTTTAAAGAAAATGGAAGGTTTTTCCTGCTGGCATTTGCTACACAATTCCTATCTGGAAGATTGTTACAATATATATGAGAGCATATATCAGAAAAGAAGTTTGTTATTGGAAATAGTAAGAGCTTCACTTATAGGACAACCAGCCGCACCACTATAATTATAAGAATCAAGAATCAAAACACTGCTTCATTAATTTTTTTTACCATACATTTGTTACTTTATCCCGTCAAGACTAATTATACCCCTTCCCATTGATTTTAACAGGCACCCTGGATTAAACACTAGACTCACTGGTTGGAGAAAGCTGCAGTATATGTGTATCTGAACTGCTTTTATTAAGGAAAAAACAGTATCTCTCAAGCATTATACTGACAAATATTTCTCTAACTATAAAAACAAAAGAGGAAATACTACTGCCAACAGACACACACAACACATACACACACACACACACACACACACACACAAAAAAAAAAATTAAAAAAAAAAAACAGGGTAATGTTTGCTTGAGGGGATGCCAGGTCATGGCGAAGTGGTGTAACGAGTCAGGGTGGCGGGGGGTAGCGGGGACATTTCT
>CAUYPK010154237.1:0-10857 GCA_963574355.1 Loris lydekkerianus | reverse complement strand
CCAATGTACTCAGCCCTACTATGAAGCTAAACTATAGCTTTCACATGAAGGCTATAACCCAAGTATAGCACAAGACTATGGGGAAAGGACCAAGGAAGGGGAAGGGAGGGGGGAGGTTTGGGTGGAGGGAGGGTGATGGGTTGGGCCACATCTATGGTGCATATTTTTATCTATTAAAAAAAAAAAAAAAAAAAAAAGTAACCAGTATACACACTGTCCAGTGTAGACAGTGATTTTTTCTTAACACCCATGTGCTTACTCAGTGTCCATTTTTTTTACTTAGTGAAGCATCCAACATCCTTTTAAGATAATGCAGCAAGAGTTCTGAATTCAGATGATTTAGGTACAGTCAATGGCCTTGTTCTTCCTAAGTCTGGGGCATCAAATTGCTTAATCTTAGTAATCCTTAATTCCCTTTTATGTGAAATGGAGACTTAAACAGAATGTACCTTACAGAGAATACAGTGTTAAAGGAGACAGTTCATGTAAAGTGCTGAACACAGCACCTGGAAATTACTAAGCATGCAAAAATTCAAGCTGCTATTATTGTTGCTATATTATTATTATCAGCCACAGTGTATTTCCTGGTCATGCCTCAAGAAAATATTAAATGAGAGCAAAACATTTATGTTTCCAAGTAGCCCCAAGGCTGCTGAGGTGCTGTTCAAGGACAGAGATCCAATTTAAATGCAAGGAAAATCTGTTAGATAATACTGTGGCATATGAGAACCTACTCCATTCCTAATAATTAGTCATTAAGTTATATTCTCCCTGATTTCCATTTCTCTCTTTTTCTGTTGCCTTTCCATATTCCAGCTTGTTGCCAATAACCAAGAAAATTGAAATTCCCCTACTTTAAATAGCTCTGTCTCCAATAGCCTCACTGGGAAATGTAAGAAATTTCCAGTGAGTGGAATTATTCATGAAGCTTAGGAACAAACACTCTTTGAAGTGACCTCTGTGTCAGCAAATCCATTGAGCCATCAGTTCAGTAACACAGGAAACATTACTAGGCCAAGATGAGCCCCGATTTCTCAAAGGAGCACAAACTCTTATGAAAAAAATGATAAGGCCCAAGACCTGGATCTCAATACCTGGAGTGATTCAAAGGTGCGTCACTCAGGCCCAGCTCTGAAGGACATGCCTTGATTTGAGGCTTGGGTCAGAATATAAAGAAGCAGGAATAAAAGATTAGTTTATAGGAACTCAGAAGTTCTTTCAAACTAAGAAAATAAGTGTCCCTCATTCTCACTGCTTTTAATGGAAGAGGACATATATTAACGTAAGAGCAGAAGCAGCAGCAGTTGTTATTATTCATCTTAAGAAGGAAAGAGATCCTACCTTTTCCTTCTTTCTCTGTGAAGGAAATCAGTAAAGATGGATCTTTTTGAGGGCTGTGAAGTTTTTCAACCTACAGGAAAATTTCTGGGGTCACCTCCTGCTAGTCTCTTAAATTTGCAACTAACTCTTATAATTTCTCACAATCACTGCCCAAAATACCTCTTCTAACGGGGAAAAAGGAAAAATATATTTCAGAAGTAGGTCACTGGGTAGGGTTTAAATAATGGGGAAAAAGTGATAAGTGTTTCTCTCTAAGCTGCTGAGTGGGAAGTTGAGAGCTTGCTAGTATCTTCCTCCTTACACCATGTGGGGCAAACCATTTAGCAGTGACCCAAGCAATGTAGGTAGCTAGTGGCTAAAATTGTGAGCTAGTCTTCAACAGTCAGGCTGTAGCTCAGTGTTTTATTATTAGTGGAACAATTTTTAAATAGATGAAGTTTTGTTAAGCTTTTGAAATAACTGCTACAAATGCAGACTTTGAATCAGTGACCACCAGTCCTGAATTGATTCTATATTTTAATTGCTAACTAGTTACAAAGAAGGTACTGCTTTCAAGTTGGCCAGGCTGAGTTCTAAGCTACTCATGTTTTTGCCATGATTCTTTGATACATAATATCAAATAGTAGCTTTTTGTACACTGTACCTTTGCATGCTTCTTCTTTAAAGAATTTAGCTCCTTCTGTTGTTTCTTTAAATGTTTCAAGTAAGCCTGTGGGGAAATAAAGAAAATTCAAACTATGTTTTTTGTAATCACTGTGATTATACTTGGTGAGAAACAAAAATATATGAGTATCATCACTGTGTGTCATACAAGAGCAGCTGCAGAGTGATCAGGCAATTTTACCTTCATCTGCTTTAAATCTTCTATCCTCACTTGAGGGATAAGTTCAATACCTAAAAAAAAAAAAAAAAAAAAAAAATGAGGTTATGGTGTATACTAAAAACTAGAGAGAACATCTGATAATATAAAATTCACATTTTGAAATCTCATCTAAAGACTTGGAAGCAGGTTTACATGTGATGTAATGGGTGTAAACATCTTAAGTTCCTATTGCAAAGTAATTAACTAGACAACTGAAATGCTTCTTATCTTAGGTCAGGTTTTCCTTACTTGGCTAAGAAGGGGATTCAAGTGCAGATGATTTCCTGAGGGCAGACTCTTAGGAGAAACCACTAAGGGAGTGAGAGAAGCAGCATAGAGCAGAGGAGGAAGGGAGGGTGGGTATCTTCCTGAAATCCGGCCTCAGTCTGATCCTACAGAGAGCGGGGCTCAAAGGAATTTGGGCTTTTGTAACCCTGGGTGAATGGGCTGAGGGCTTCAGAGGTTTTATAAAAACTTCCAGGTACTTTCAGGCAAGGGAACTCCCCTGGTCTCAGGACAATTCTCTGAAAGAGTAACTCTAATTCCCAATCAGCCAAAACTTGGGAGCTGGGAAATAGAGCAGGAATGCCATAAAGGGGATCTGATGAGGCACAACAACACCTATTAGTTACTGTCATCCTTGTAGTTTAAGGCATATGCTAAAGTACTAATTCTCAACTCTACTCCCACCTTAATTATCAAAGAACAACATATGTTTTTTAGCTTCTCTGGCTCACTAAATTTAACCTTAGCATTTAAGCAAGATGTTACTGAGCACAGTAATGCCTTTGACACACAAGAAATGAGGAAATCCAATTGTTACATAACAGGATGCTGCAGGAGGACTGGAGTGATATACTAAGTCATCCTGCTATCTGAGCGATGCTGGGCCAGGTGTTGTCATGGCAACCAGAGTTGTAGAAGAATCCCCAAACAGGTTCTGTTTGACTGCAGATTTTTACCTTAAACAAACAAAATGAATGCACAGTCTGTACTATAATTGATTTCCATTAGAATCCGAAAGGCTAGATATGATGTATTCAGGAAAGACAGGCACCAAGCCCTAGGTTTTCCAGTTTTATTCATTTTAAGATTTTCACATCCAATGTGAGGGCTATAAGATTGTAGGAGAGTCTTCGCTGGGAGAAATCAGCAGTGTGATCTGTAACATGTTATTATGGGAGTGGGAGAGGTCCATGGGCTAAGATCTTCTCTCATCTCCTAAGTATGATGTCACAAGCTACCTCCCTGTTGACTGACAGGCAATGGAAGGCAGGGGAGTGAATGCTGGCACAGCCAAGAGCTCTCTGTCTTTGGGCTTCAGCTCTCTTGTCTGTAAAATAAACATACAGGATTTGGGAAGCACATGAGGTCCTCCAAAGAGTGAGCGAATAGGAAGAGTTTAACTCAGTTTGATGAGATTTCTTGTTTAAATCTTGGTTCAACTAAATTTTGAAATCAGAAATTAGTAAATCAGTCACCTGGTTTTGCATTTTGTGTGTGTGTGTGTGTGTGTGTGTGTGTGTGTGTGTGTGTGTGAGCCACTATGCCCAGCTAGTTTTTCTATTTTTGATAGAGATGGGGTCTCACTCTTGCTCAGCCTGGTCTCGAACTCCTGAGCTCAAGTAATATACCTGCCTTGGCCTCCCAAAGTGCTGAGATTATAGGTGGGAGGCACTGTGTCTGGCGTAGTTTTGCATTTTTGGAGAAAGACACAAATAACTTGTAAACAATTTGGTTCTCATAAGCGATTTCATTAGGATAAAAGCCCACACTTTACAGAACAGGAATTAGCACTTGATCATTTCCATCTATTAGGCTAGAAGACTTGGCTAATAGAACTTTTCAAGATAATTGGAATGTTCCATGTGTGAACTGTCCATTCGATAGCTATTAGCTACGTGTGGCTGATATGAATGAGGAACTCAAGGTTTTACTTTTAATTTTAAATTAAACTAAATAACTTAGACTAGCCACATGTGGCCGGTGGCTACTATAGTGGCCAGTGAAGCTTTTCAGGCTTCTCTGATATGAAAGTAGGTTAAGCAGTGCATATTAGGCTCCAAAGATCCTGGCTACTTGAAATTTCACTACATAGAGTTTTTCTGCTTATCAACATAGCTCCTGAGGCAGCGCCTGTGACTCAGTGAGTAGGGTGCTGGCCCCATATGCCAAGGATGGCGGGTTCAAACCAGGCCCCGGCCAAACTGCAACAACAAAAAACAAAAATAGCTGGGCGTTGTGGCGAGTACCTGTAGTCCCAGCTACTCAGGAGGCTGAGGCAAGAGAATCACCTAAGCCCAAGAGCTGGAGGTTGCTGTAAGCTGTGATGCCACAGCACTCTTCCAAGGGTGACAAAGTGAGACTCTGTCTCTAAAAAAAAAAGAAAAGTTCCTTAAAAATAACTTGTTTTCTCTCATTCCCTTAATTGGGATCTGAGTTTTTGTTTTGATCCTCTCTCATCATAGGTAGAGACTATTTCTCAAACTCTTGAATTTGAGTTATCTTTGTGACCTGCTGTGGCCAATGGGATACAGTAGAGACTGAAAAAAGGAATAAGTTTGAATAAGTTTGCTTATGCTTCTGGAAGATGTGAGACTACTTCCCAAATGAAGACATGTAAGTCATCCAGTATCAAGCTTCCCATCAACCAACCAGCTGAACACAAATGTACCAGCAAAACTCAGAGATCAAACAAGCCAGCTCAGACCAACCAACCTCATGAAGCATGATCTCAATAAATGGTGGTTGTTTTAAGTTACTGAAATTTGAGGTCATTTGTTACACAGCATCATATAACTGATACACTATCTGTCAGAATTCTTACTTTCCATGCTGAAAGTTCCCACTTAATCCAGGCCCTCCCTTCCACTGTTATTCATGAATCAGTCATATACTTCCAAAGAACAGAAACTACTAGATCTTTACAAGGTATAGCTTCAGCTTCAGGGACATATTGGTGATGAGGTGTGGTCTTGCCTGTCATATAACCCAGTTCTCTGGTTGTTAACACTCTGTACATATAATGTGTTAAGTGTTATAATTGAGGCACGAGTACCCTAATTCTTAACTGGCTCTTAGCAAGCCCACTTTCAGTGAATTCTTCAGCCAAGACTGTATTAGTCTTCGTAAAATACTCCTTTGATCATCACTTCCCATTGCCTTCCCAGGGTGATCGCTGAATCTTTCCCAGAGCAGAAAAAGTGAACTCCTTACCACTAGCTCCTGGCACTCCCATCCCCTTTCCCTACCTGTAGGCTGCTTCTTACACTGTTTCCTGGCCTGCCTCTTCTGCTGCCTTCTCCTCTTGTTTAGGTCAGACCAAGGTTTCCAGGTCCAGCTGAATGGGCATCTCATCCGTGCCTCATCTGAAAGGGGTGTCCTCTCCCTTCCTGTTTCTCAGCCCTCATTGTATTCTGCCCGGGCTGGCTACTCGGGGAAGCCTGTCCTGTCTTACCCTGGGAGTCATGTGAGGTCCCTGAAGATACGTAGGCACTTCTTATAGAATCCAGTACTGTGACTTAGGATTTTAAGTCTTCTGTACAATGTCAAAATGAAACCACATGTAGACCTTTCTCAGGGCATCTTTTGAAAAAACTAGAGTGGAAGTGATGATCACCTGTCTCCTTAAGCCTTGTTTGGAACCAGAGGTGATGCACTTCTAGTCAAATGCACAGTTCCCTCTGGAACTAGGAACACTTTTGTCCTCTGTAAGCTGGTTCCATGGCATCATTTTTTTTTTTAGGCCACTTAGTGCACTATAATTACTACTGTCTTTATGTACTAGTGAGTGTGATACAAGAATGCTAAACATAAGTTCTCCCATTTTCCACTGCCTCTCTCTGAGTGGCTAATGTTCATAATAACCAGGTTGGTATTGAATACTCAAAGTCTATATTATTACCTTGAAGAACAGACACACAGCTGCAGGCCAAGTACAAATTGGGTTACTTTTGTGCAGTCTCATTTTCTAATTTATTTCACAACACTCAATGCACACTTTGTTTCCTGCTAAATTACTATGCTGCTCTAGTTTCGAGAAACCTGTCATTTCTTACCTTAAATTGCAGCACAGTGTATACTTAAGTGTATGAACAACTTGGTTTCTTTATACTGAGGACACTCAATTAACATGTAAATGGGAACTGTATATACTGTACTGAGTAAAAAACCATGAGGAAAAGAGAAATTCTTATTAATGTAAGAAGAGTGAGCTTAGTAAATGGTCAAGGAGGATATTCAAAATATTTAACTACCAGTATGGGATGAGTGTCTTCCAATCAGTGGATGCCTGGAAGTTAGAACGGAAGCCAATTACACAGGCACGAGGCTCAGAATTCTTTGTGGTGTCATCTCTTATAATCTTTTGTTTCATTCATAGGTAAACACAAGGAGTTGGCCTTTAAATACTCATAGATAATTTTTACAAATAAATAATCATGGGCACTAAATATCTACATGTGGCAGGAAATTATCAGTAAGGGATTTTCATGATTTTGTTGGTTCATGTCCAGACAAGTAGCTATGGCAGTTTCTGGAACAGAATGGGATGAATTAGCTAACATCACTATGGAAAAAGGTTTTCCATAAAGGGACACCGAATTTTAATATTTCCTAAAACGATAGATATTGTAGCCCACAGAATTAAGGTGGGTGCAGGATATCTAGCAGATAGAACACAATGTCGATTCCTTACTATGAGATCAAGAAAATCAAGCAGTCTGTCCAATGCACAAGAAACGAGCTGCTCTTGAGCTTTACGGGGCAATGAAAATTGGCAGAAACAATGGTTTCAAATACCTTCATAAAAGACTCTTCAGAAAGAGGTTAAAATTGCCAGAATAGAAAAGGAGCGCCACGACGCTACCTCACCTTTCCGGGCTTCCCCGCCAGAGGCCAGTGCGACCGTGGTGGCTGGTCTGAGCTCGGAGCTGCTCTGGGGGGTCACGCTGGCTTTGGCAGTGTTGGCTTTTCCTTTCTTGTCATTCTTGGAAGTGTCACTGGGCACATCAGCTATGTCACTCTGGAAGAGGAACATTCATCTTGACCCAAAAGCATGCCACTCACGTTCTTTATTTTAAAGAATTCAGCCTGTACCACTCAATTTTTCCCATTCCCCTTCCCAGATTTCTACTCTTTTATTTGTATTTATTTATTTATATATTTATTTTTTGAGACAGAGCTTCAAGCTGTCACCCTGGGTAGAGTGCCATGGCATCACAGCTCACAGCAACCTCCAACTCCTGGGCTCAAGCAATTCTCTTGCCTCTGCCTCCCAAGTAGCTGGGACTACAGGCACCCACCACAACGCCCGGCCATTTTTTTTCGTTGCAGCCATCGTTGTTTGGCGGGATGGGCAAGATTCGAACCCACCAGCTCGAGTGTACGTGGCTGGCGCCTTAGTCGTTTACCAGATTTCTACTCTTTTAAAGGGTCTTTGCTTAGCAGGAGTAAAGCAAAGATTTTGTGGATTCCTTGGGGTTGGGGCAAAGGAGCAAGCCAAGGAAAGGAGATCTAATTCCTTGATAAGCAGAGAATACACTCTTTCCCTAGTTACTGGAAAGATGCTACTTCCCCTCCAAACGGAGGAGTTTGGTAAAGAGAATAAGTAAAAACAAAGAAATGAGCCAAGTGTGCACTGGAATGGAAGAATAGGAAAGGAAGGCTGGTATGGTAAGAAATAAAGAATCTTTAATAAATGCCATTTGCATGAATTCACTGAACTAGGTAAGTTGGTCTCTCACTGTATCACAGAAACATCCTACATAATGGAATGTGAGCTTTGTCTCAAATGCTTGGGACCAGAAATGTTTCAGACTTCAGATTTCTTTTTCTTTCTTTCGTTCTTTTCTTTTTTTGGATTTTGGAATATTTGCATATACATAATGAAATATTTTGGGAATGGGACCTATGTCTAAACATGAAATTCATTTATGTTTCATACACACCTTTTGCACATAGCCTGAAGATAATTTTATACAATATTATAAAAAGTTTCGTGCATGAGACAAAGTTTGTGCACATTTAACCATCAGACACCAAAGGTATCACCAGCTCAGCTGCCCATCACGTCTGTGCTCAAAATTTCAGATTTGGGAGCATTTTGGATTTTGGACTTTGGGATTAGGGATACTCAGCCCTAATTTTCCAAAAAGGATCATGAATGTTTTCCATTTTGCTGCTAATGGGGCAGTGGTCCCCAGATGTGAGTTAAGCCACTGGTAATGAAGTAGGTTTTCCTAATAATGGTCACATTTTTAAAAACATGCTTCCCTCTTGTAGACCTTTGAACCTATTGTTGAATTGAAAAGCTCAGTTTTAAAAATCCCCTATAAACTTACAACGTTCATTTGTTACTTTCTTTTGCTTCTGTAATGCCTATTTGACAACCAAGCTTCCCCAACCCACTGTCTTTAATCGGCCCTTCTACTCACAGTCTCAATGCCCATAGCTCGCATTTGGTCCGCTCTCTTTTCCGTAATTGAAAGAAATTTCTTTGGATCCGATAAAGCATCCACGATATCTGGGGGAAAGAAAACCACTGAGTTGTTAATTCTCCGCTTGACTACAAATATCCACGAAAATTCAGCTAATAAACTCTTCACGATTCTGAACACCTGTTATACTTTCTGTTCATTCTCTTTTCCTAGGACATGAGACATGGCGGGGAAAACACAGCTAGTTGTAAAAAACAAGAAGTAAGTAAAGGCAAGGATCAAAGACCACATGATTTTCCTGTTTTCCCCTTTAGTTTTTCCCCAAATAAAGCAACAGAATAGGAGGGAAACCAAATGAACTGCCTTGGATTTCTTTTTTATTTGTATGTGACTTTCAGCAAGTTGATTAATGTCCTCAGCCTCAGTTTCTTCATCTGGAAACTAGGGTGGATACCACCTACCCTGCAGGGTTACTGCCAGAGTTCAATGAGATGATGAACATAAAAAGTATTTGAAGCTTAGTGGCTGCCAAAAGTACAAAGTTTTATTTTTCAATACAGAAGGCAAATGCATATTTAAAGCCAATTTTGGTTCCACTGTACATAGACGGAAATATCTCTCCAGTGTTTTCTCAGTACAGCTTGCTCTTAAAAAACAGCAAAATTTCAGTTTTTTTACAGTTTTTTTGAAGAGTTCCAAGTACTTTTGGAGTTTCATAGAATTTTGCGCAATTTACTAATACTGTAGAGCAGGCATCCTCAAAACTGTGGCCCACGGGCCACATGAAGTGGTGTGAATTGTATTTGTTCCCATTTTGTTTTTTACTTCAAAATAAGATATGTGCAGTGTGCATAGGAATTTGTTCATAGTTTTGTTTTTTTTTTAAACTATAGTCCGGCCCTCCAATGGTCTGAGGAACAGTGAATTGACCTCCTGTTTAAAAAGTTTGAGGATGCCTGCTGTAGAGGGAATAATTATTCTAGTAATAATTTAAAACACTACATAATTTAGAAATTTTAAAAATTGTGTAAGTTTAGAAATTTTTTCTTAGCAGAATCACCTTCCTAATTACATTCTTAAGATAATTTTACTCAGCCTATGAGACATACAATTCTCTCAGTTTAAATTTTTTCTTTTATTTTTTATAATAGAAAATAACATGTGCACATGATAAACATTCAAATACATAACATAAAAAGTTAAAACCTCTTCTCTTAAACAACAATGACAACAACAACAACAAAAATAGCCAGGGGTTGTGGCAGGCACCTGTAACTTCTTGGGAGGCTGAAGCAAGAGAATTACTTAAGCCCAAGACTTTGAAGTTGCTGTGAGCTGTGATGCTACGGCACTGTACTGAGACTCTGTCTCAAAAACAAAACAAATCAAATCAAAACAAAACAAAACCCTTCTCTTGCCAACTCTATACCCAGAAGGTAACTACTGTTATCTATTTCTTATATCCTTTTAGTACTACTAAAACTCCAAATGGGTTTAGAGTTTTCCACATCTTTCTACTTTTTAGTTCATATATCTTGGAAACACTTCCACATTGACAATATCCATTTACTACATTAATTGTAAGGGCTGCTTAAATATTCCATTTTCTAAATGGTGATCATCTCTTCTGCCAGTTCCCTGTCTATAGAGAAGTGTAGTCTTTCCAGTTCTTTGTTATTAAAATATTGTTGTAGTGAATGTCCATCATAGCATCACTTGGCATATGTACCTATGCTACATTCCTAGAAGTTCAAATGATGGGTAAGGGTATTTGTCCTAGAGCATTTATTGCCAAATCACTCCTGACAGATGTTGCATCAATTTATTGTCCTGGTATATAAGGTCTGTTTTTAGTTATCACTCGTGGTCCCTAAGAACTCTTGTTTCTCAATAGTACCTGTGGACAAATTTAGTTCTTAAATTTTGTTCAGGAAAAAAACCCTCACAGATAATTGTTTCTTGGAAGTTAATATTCTAAGAATTTACTGATCTACTGTTAACACATTGTTATAAAAAATTTCAAGCACACACAATAGCAGAGACAAAAGTAAATAACCCCCCATAGACTTATGATAAAGACCTAACCCTCCATAGACTGATGATAAAGACCTAACCCCCCCTAGACTGATGCTAAAGACCTAACCCCCCCTAGACGGGTGTTAAAGTCCAAACGCACCCTGTACAGTTTGATCACTAGTGCCCCCGCCACAGCAGGCG
>CAUYPK010154236.1:0-25294 GCA_963574355.1 Loris lydekkerianus | reverse complement strand
CGCAGGGCCATTAAAAATTGAATTGCAATACTGCCCTGTCCCCCCCCAAAAAAAAAAAAAAAAAAAAAAAAAAAGATATTAAATTCTGCTGGGCGTGGTGGCTCATGTCTGTAATCCTAGCACTCAGGGAGGCCGAGGCAGATGGAAAAAAAATAAATAAATAAATAAGATATTAAATTCTGCTGGGCTTGGTGGCTCATGTCTGTAATCCTAGCACTCAGGGAGGCCGAGGCAGATGGAAAAAAAAAAAAAAAAAAAAAATACTGGCTTGTCCCTGAGTTGCCAGCCTGCTGACCCATCCTGCAGACTTTGGACTTATCAGTCTCGGTAACTATATAAGCCAATTCATTAAAATAGATCTCTATTTCTGTCTCTGTCTGTCTGTCTCCCCCTCCCGCAGGGCCCTTCTCTCTTTGTTTCCCTCTCTTCCTCTCCCTCTTCCTCTCTCCCTCTCTCTTTCCTTCTGCGCCTCCTTCCCCACTACACACTCTATTGGTTGCATTTCTCCAGGAACCCTACTACAGGGAGCTTAAGCACACCCATTGCTTTGCCATAGCAGCAGCTGTGGCAGCAGATTCTGCTGTTTATTAAGTACATATTCCATGTTCCTGGCATTCTGCTAAATGTTCTGTATATATCATCTCATCCAATCATCTAACAAATATAGATTTTTTTGCATCCATTTTACAAATGAGGAAATCGAGACTCAGGGAGTTAAGTGAATTACCCAAGGTCACATACCTAGTAAGTGGCACAACTGCCTGATCCATTTGTCAGGAGCCCATTTTTCTCAAATGGTTGAATGAAAAAAAAAAAAAAAAAAAGAAAAGAAAAAAAAGAAGCTGAATAGCAGCAGTAACAAAAAAAGCAAGTTTAGTGCTTCAAATCTGAAATTCTGCTGATGGTCAAAGCAAATTCATCAAATCCAGTACAATTTCCTTATGTAATAAAATAACATTTGCAATCTGTGAGGGGCCTTTCTTTTTGCTAACGCACGGCAATTATGTCTTTACACTGCAACTGCGAATCTGGTTTTCAGCTTCCCCGTTTGTTTCCATACTCACACTTTTACAGCCAATTGTTAACGGATTAACAACTTTGGGTAAAATCCATCAGTCTGCTCTGATTTGCTGCCATGGCTGGAAGAATCTGTTGACAAGGACAGAGCACAGAGGAGCTGGCTCTAACCTGAGCAGGCCAAATGGATCTCTAGTTCCCTTGATAAACATTTCTTGTGCTTTTGCTACATTCCAGACACTGGGCCATGCATTCTGGTTGCTGTGTCATCAGCAAAAAGGAGTCTTTCTAAATCTTCTGGATTTCCAGAATATAAAGAAGAACTCACCAGAAATAAACACATCTAAATAGCAAAATATAGTAGAACCTCTATAGTTGACCACTTCCCTACAATGACCCCTTCCCTACAGTGACCCCTCCCTACAAAGTTGAACTAAGTTCAACTAAGTTGTACCACATGTGTGTATCAGTACAATAGGACTAGTTCCTCATGTTGACCACCTCCAAATGCTAACCAGTTTGTTACATTCCCTGCGGGGGTCAACTTACAGAGGTCCTACTGTATTTAGGCTCATAAACACAACCTGTTTTGTGTCCAAACTGGAGGTGAAAGACGAAGGAAGGACTCAGGCTGGAATAAGAAACCACGTAGACAAGTGAACCTTTGAGCAATCTGGAAGAGAGAGATGCAACTTTGTTTTCCGTCCATAAGACTCCTCATCCTGTACTGTGGCTAGAGTTTTGTGGGAGGAAGCATTCATAGTCAGCGGCACTTTGGAGGAAGCATTTTGCCCGAGGCATCAGCAGAGTACATTCGTCATCTGAAGGCAACACATGCTCCAGCTTTTTAGTGTTGCAAAGAATTGTGCAGTCACCAGCTGGAAAAGAAAACGCTAGAAAAGAAATGCAAAGGATGAAGTCTGCATAGTTCAAAAGGGAACTATTTATTCCAAGACTGAATTTCTAGAACAACAGACAGAAAGACTTGAGTGATCAGGGATAGTGCACTCTCTTTCATACAAAGAAGTGGCCTTTCAGGTGGCACCAGCATGGGTGGACATGAGAGAGAGGCAATGTAGACCCACAGTCAGGAGTAGATTCAGAGCGATGGAGAACCAAGATGGTAAAGGCCTGCTTCACGGGTGGGAAGGGTGTTTGAGGGCATGGGGAACAGACACAAGGCAGAGAGAAAGCCACCCTTGCAATATGAGTTCACCAGACCAACCTTAGAAGGGAAGAAACATCTTAAGCAAAACGTAAAACCACACGAAACCATCTGGTTCATTCAACAGTGACTAGGGATGAGGGATAACACTAATAATTATATTTACCGAGCACTTTTAGAGTCATTCATTGTCTCATTTAATTCTTCTAACGTACAGTGAAATCAGTATAATTATCATTTCCATTTTCAAATGAGAAAACCAAGACGGGGAAGCCAAGAACTTGCTAAAGGTAGTATAGTCAGTCACTGAGCTAGAATGTAAGCACAATTCTCTATGACTGCCATTATCTCAGCTTATCATAAAATATTTATGCTTAAATTACATATAGTGTATTTAATAAACCCTCTCTCACCATGATAATCTCCTCAAGCTGCTATCTTAGATTTCTCTTCCTTTTTGCTCCCAAATTCTTGGAAGAGTTTTCATAGGCTGATTCCATTTCTGTACCTCTCACTGGACCTCCCCTCAACCCCCTGCAATCCACCTTCTGCCCATCACTCTACCAAAGCTGCTCTTGCCATGGTCAGTAAAGGCCCAGGTTCCATTCAACCTACCCAACACTTTCTGGTACTAACCTTGCTTGACTCTTGGCAACTTTGACACCATTGACTTCCTGGCACTATTTCCAAGTATAGTTCTGTAGGCTAACAGCACCCCACATTGCTTTGGTCATTCACAAGTCTCCTTTGCTCACCCCTGTGTCATCTCATCCTCCTCCTCCTCCTCCACTTGCCCCTGGATAGGGGAGTCCTGTGGGGTCTCCTCGTCTCCCCCTCCTTCCAATGGCCCCTTCAACACTGGGCTCTAGGAGCCTTCTGCCTTCTGCAGCATCAGAGCTGATATTCTGGTCACAGCACCTGATTTTCCTCTGAGGAACTTCCCCTGTCCTTATTCTCAGCACACATGGTTAAAGGGTACTGGAGTCAGGGCTAGTCCCTTCATTGTACTCTCCTCACTTCAGGAATTGCATCAGGAGCAGACACAGACCAACTGGTTCAGGACTTTCATTCCCATTATTAAAACAAGAACAACTCCTTTTGCTATAGAACTTGGGCCTGAAAAGATGTAGCTTGGAGCTGTTACAGACACTTTGCCACCATGAAGAGAAAGCACCTTTGAGAATGAAGCCACCAGAGAAACCAGGGGAGAGAAATGGACCCCAAGGTGTCATTTGAATCTCTGTGGGTAGTTACACCTCCAGACCAGTGGCCATTAGCCATGTGTGGCTGTTGAATACTTTATATATTTTAATATATTTTGTATTTATTACATAGAATGTAAATATATTAAATCAATTTTAACACATTTGGGTTATATTGAGTAAAAGAAATGTATGATGACTAAAATTAATTTCACCTGGGTTTTTAGGGTTTTAAAAATTACATATTTAATGTGGCTACTAGAAAATTCTAAATTACTAATCTGGCTCACATTCTATTTCTATTGGACTATGCTGCTCTAGACTTCATAGTTAAATGACTGAAATTTCTTTCTCTCTTTTTTTTTTTTTAAACATTTAACCATAAACATAAAGAGCTGTTTATAACCATAAAAATTCCTCATAATAGAATAATCCAATATATTTCCATCCCATTCTTTCTCCGAGGCTCCAGTCCCAAATGCAACCAGACACCTGACAGGACAGACATTGATTTTAAAACTGGTGAGGTGTCCTTTAAAAGCTGCATGCAATTCTGTATCTGTATTGATAAAGACATCAATTTATCTCTGGTAAAGACTTCCTTTGTTTTAGAAAAATAAATGGAAAGGATCCTTTTTTGACTCAAAAATAAAGCAAGTGCCACAGGTCACTTTTGAAGAAGTTTGTCACTTATTAACCTAGATGTAAATGCCTCAAACTGATATGTTATACATTCTGTTTATAAAAGTAAATTGGTATATATTTAGTAAGATTGTGCCCTTAAAAGTATTTTTTCCAGCTCGGTGCCTGTGGCTCAAGCGGCTAAGGCACCAGCCACATACACCTGAGCTGGCGGGTTCGAATCCAGCCTGGGCCCGCCAAACAACAATGAAGGCTGCAATCAAAAAATAGCCAAGCATTGTGGTGGGTGCCTGTAGTCCCAGCTACTTGGGAGGTGGAGGCAAGAGAATCACTTGAGCCCAGAAGTTGGAGGTTGCTGTGAGCTGTGATGCCACGGCACTGTACCCAGGGCGATAGTTTGAGGCTCTGTCTCAAAAAAAAAAAAAAAAAATTTCCTAGATTTGCTTTTTAACATGATTGTCTGTGTATAATCGTTCTTCGTTCTTGAGATGTATGTGTAAGAATGCACACTCACATGGGCCCCATCTTAAATTACTCGTCAGAGATCAGGAGCAGACAGCAGATGATGAGAGGTGGAACAGAGAGGTACCTTCAGCTGGCAGCAGGGATCTGAAAGAAACCAGATGGGAAATGACAAAGTCTGCCCTGGGTTGAAATTCCACTGTGGTGTTATTTCAGGTGCTATAATCTAGACCTTGGGAAGTCTACTGTCAAACTTTGATGACCCTGTCTGACTTAGGACCAGACCACACACTGAGGGTGAGAGCATTTGCCCCTGAAGAAAACAGCTGTAAAGCTGAGGGAGACTGCTGGGAGCACATCTGTCCCTTTGAGTAGGGGTACATGGAAAGGCACTGCCATTATGGACCAGCCACTGTAAGTGGCTCAGCAGACCAAGGAGTCCAAGAAAAGGGCCAGAGCCAGAAGGAAAGAGAAGGGCAAGATCTAGGATGGGGATACAGGCAACATCACAGTGTTCATCTTCTGTGTCCAATTCCCTTCGAGTCGCCCCGAGCTGTCTGGAAGAATTTCCTCAGACTCTGCTGTCTGGTCTGGTGTGTGCTGCAGGTTAAGGAAATATCCCATCCTGGAATAAAGCAGAGTGGAATGGAGAGAGCCGATGCGGTTCAGAGACATCAACTGTGAGCTGGCAAGAGCTGGCTGATGGCTGGGTCTGCAAAAGCCATCTGGAGAAAGGATGACTGGTGAGATGACAAGTGACCCGAAACATGTGAGCATGACTGAGAGATTCCCAGAAATTACTTGGCAGGGAGAACCCAGTAGAAGAGTGAAATTCCAATGGCCTTTGGAGTGGGGGCTCGGCCTGTGTTAGCTGCATATGCAACAAGCTGATGCATGAGTAACAGAGACAGGAACACTCCCCCAATATTCCTGCCACTCCTCACTGTGTCCCAGCACCTGTGCAGAGGCAGAGCCACATGACTAATTCTGCCAGGCAGGCTGCGAGGGGAAGTGAGGAACCCGGGCACAGTTTTGTAGGCTGTCCTGTTTATTTGAGCGCCAGCTGTCTGGCATAAAGACAGCCATAGAAACAGAAACATGCCTGCTCGTGACTCCCTTCTACAGGACTATCTTCCAATCCAACTGTGGGGGACGGGGGATAAACTTTTAACTAAAGCTAAAGGTGGGGGAAGCATATTGGAAGGTAGAATCAGAAAACCTGAGCTGGTAACTGGTAACACTGAGATTCCACCTCCGGTAACACAGGCAAGTCTCAAATCTCTCTGAGCCTCAGCCTCGGTTTTTGAAGGGGGACATAGACGTGTACTTCACGGAGGCCTTCTGAGTGTGCCAGTTAGCTTTGTAAATTCCCAGCATACAGGTAAGTTCTGATCGCAGATGAGCAGGGCTCCAGTCCTCAGCTGGTTTCCAGTGCTGATCAGAACGGAGTCAGTGTGAGCACAGCGCTGGTGAGGAATCCTCCCCACTCCGGGGCTGGCCATCTCTTGCCTTCCCCATCCTCTTAAAGAGCCTGACTTTGATACATTCCCACCAGTTCAACATCGAGACTCACTTTGTAGGGACCCAAGTGCAGGTGGAAAACCCACAGCCATCAATCAACTTAGTCTATAACAGGAATTTACCTCTTTTGATCAACACATAGGCAAACAGAATTTTTAAAATAGAGCCCCATAGAATCAATTTTTAAACCAACATAACCATCTCGGTTTCCTATGATAGATTAGAATGGACTGGGTTTAGAATATCATATAAGTGACCACAAGAATTCTGTGTAATCATTTGATAGGTCCAGTGGTGGAAAAGACATTTGTATGGATATCTCTTTCCCCCTTTCAAAGATGACAGCACTCTGGCTGAGAAAACTGCTTCAGGGATGCCAGCTCTTCAGCACTGTCTGTATATATGGCTTCTGTTTTCGGGGTAGCAGGGTCAGTTCCTATTTCAAGGACCTTGCCATGTTGACAGTACTTTGTTACCTGAACTACAAGGTACCTCTGCCCTAAGTGAGTGGGTCTGTTCATTTGTCTTCTTGCCATAATTTCCCAGCCATCAGCAAGTTCCAGCTCCTTCTCTAATGATGACTGTGTGTTTTATTTGCCAGGCAGCAGGCAGTATTTATCAATTTCCCTGCTCCTTGCTTTTAAGTGATCACTGATCTATAATTCCTCTTCAGTTTATCACTCAGTTCTGCTTTATAAGATGACTATTTATGAGCCAATATGAATGTTGGCTGGCCTTGGACAGTTACAGCAACAGTTCATTTCAAGTATCCCATTGTTATAAATACATTTTGCTCTCCACCCAACTCATCACAAAGTGGAAATAAATAGAACAATGAATTTTCTCTAGGCTTTTACCTCCCTGTCAGCCTGCATACAAACTCTCACCTTATAAGACATCTCAGAAATAGTTACTGGTTCTTTCTGAAATTCCAAACATTAGGATGAAAAGCATTCAGTGGGTATGACTCAAAAATGGATAAAATGTCTACTGGGTATGTATTCAAACACACGGATTAAATTTCAGGGCTGCAAAAATAAACATTTATAAGATTTTTCAAATACTCTTTGTCTTTTTCCCCAAAATACAATTTGCATTTGCTAAGTTTCTTTTGTGTTTTTTTTTTTTTTTTTACATCTTGACATTTGAATCTCATGAGAGTCTATTAGGTGTTCCTTAATAAATTATTCTAAATCTCATTAATTTCTTATCTTCAAGGTGCTTCTCTTAACGAAAGAGCATTGACTTGTAAATCCTTTTCAAGATATTTATTAGGGGATATTGCTTTGTGACCTTTACAGCCATTATTTTGGCAGAATCATTATAAAAATAAACTTAGTTCCTAGAGTGTTGAAACAAAAAGAATGTACTCAGGCTAACTTTCCATCTAAAATCATCTAAAATATACTCTAAGGATAGAGAAGAGCCATTTTGTTTAGAAAGTCAGTCTTTTTAATTCTGCCTTTTTGTTTTTTTTACTGGGTAGACTAAACAAATAAGTCACCACAGGCACTGTGCAGTTTTTTCTATTCCTTTCTCTTGGGATGAAATATGAAATAATCCACAAAGTAATTTGATCCAGCAATTAAAAACAAGGACATGAATTACACTAACAACTGTCACATAGAAAGAATTAATTCCCTCATAACATCGCTTGATGTTACAGACCCTCGGTGATTACGAACAGATTGTAACTGGAAAACAGCCAAACCAATTCAGGTATCTCCAAAACACAGGGGTAAGCCTCAACTTGCAAACAGAGAACATTTTTTACTGCCCACAGGAGTATCTTTTTGCAATTGGCGCTCGGATGTTTACCTAGTGATTACTCAAGGCACCCAGCGATGCAGCCATCCAAGGTACTGCTCACGGCAACGCCACCAGCCCTTGCTGCTGGAACTTAGCATCCCATTTATGGAAAGCATAAAAACCTTCTGAAGGCTGTGTTTCTAGAAATGACATCCCCCTGAGTATGGAGTATTGGCTGCTGGCTTTAGTTGTACAGTATGTCATTCTAAATAACAGACTTAGCTGGTCCGTGTGTCATTGGGCAAAGTAGGTAGAGGATACCCAGGCCTGCTGCTGATTGGTAGAAATTTCATGTTCTTAATGGCATGCAGATTTTATGGCCCCTTTCTGGTACTTCATCATCTCTGGTTTAAGGCAAGGCAGTAAAACTCTTTATTGAAGAAAACTGTTGTATTGTGGTATAGTGAAAAGAACTTAAATTGGGGGGTAGAAGATCTAGGCTGTCTTCTCTCCCCGACACTTAGAATAAAATTGTTTTGTCTTAAGCTTAACAAAAGACAAAGAAAACAAAAAATGCTGTATAATTAATCTATCTGGGGCAACTACCATTAGCATTTGGGCACATTTTTTCCCTAGTCTTCTTCATATTCTTTTGGAGGTTGGGATCATTCTTCTTATACATCTTTGTATCCTATTTTGTTTTATTCTGTTTGCTTAAAATTTGTCAGAAGTGTTTTACCATGTCATTGAAAATCCTTCTGACATATAATTTATACCAGCTGCATGGTAGTCTATCTTTTGGATGTTCTAGAATTTATTTAAATAGGTTCCTGGTATTGTTTTCATTTTTAACCATATATTTGTACATAAATCTTTGTCTACATTTTTGCCTTTTCCTTTGGGTGATTTTCTAGATGGGGAACTAGCAGGTCAAAGGATAGGAGCTTTTTTGCAAGTTTCTTCTTCTTTTTAAAGATAAACTTGTCATTTTTTTCTGATTGCAATACAGGTACCTCACAAAAACAAACAAAACCCTCTGACATTGAAAGAAAAAAACAAAATTACCACCATTTATCTGTGCACACACACAATTCTTTCCTTCTTCTCTTCCTTCCATTAATCCTTCATTTCCTTCTCTTAAGAAAAACAGTAGGATTGCAACATAAAAGAACTATTTTGTAATTTGATTTTTTCATCTAGCCATATACCATGGACAGAACAGACATATCTTTAAGGTTCCTGATACATGTGTAATAGATATCCAAAAGGCCCCACCAGGCTTACTCTCCTCAACAGGATGTGAAATATCCATCTCATGCTGCAATTGCCATCACCAAATTTTGCCTCGGTTATAATCTTTGCCATTGAACAGTAACTTACTATAGCTTCACTTTGTATTTATTTGCACATTAGTAAACTTAAATGCTTTTTTCACTTGTGACCTTGAAGCTCCCTGTTTTGTAATTTGTCCATTCCCTTTGCCTGCTTATGTGTGTGTGTTTGCATATTAATTTGTGTGAGCTCTTTATAGTTTAGACCTACTTAATTATTGTGACAACTTTTCCCTTATTTATTGCCTGTCTTGTAGTTTTTATTTTTTTAATTAGATTTTTAAATATCATTCAAATGTATTTTCTTTCCTTATGGTATTTTTCTCTTGTTTTCAACTGTAGAAAATCCTTTCCCATACAGACAACAGGTAACATTCACCTTTTGCTTTCTCTTTATAGTTTTCATTTTAAATACTTTTTGGGATAGAGCATGGAATATAGCAGAAGGTTAGAATCTACATTAAACTGTTTCTAAATATTCAACATTTCCTGTTAAAATTATCATAGCTCTTTTATCATATATGAAGTTCTTATATGTACAAAGGCCTGTTTCTGAGTGTGCTTTCTCTTCTAGAGTGTAAGCTTCAGGCAGGTAGGCAAATTTATTTCTTATCCTAGTCTCTGTGCAGCCTAAAGAAAGACACCCAGTGGACAAAAGGAGAATTAGAATTTCTGTGAGGAATTGAAAGCCCAGCCCATGCTAAACTTGCCAAAATGTGTTCTCCCAACGTTAAAACGCTACAGGTATGAATAAAATATAAACCTTGCCACCTGAAAGACAAAGAAGATAGACAGAAATGTCAAATCCATGACACACAATTATATATAGAATGAAAGAAGTCTGTGTGAAACCTGATTGAATTTGAGGTACATAATAGTACTTTCCTAATGAATAACCATGGCCCTTTAATTTTATGTTAAATGCTTAATCATAGGGTTTTAATTCTTCTTATTATGGCTTAAAAAGAAAATGCAAATGTTACATGTACTGACCATGCAAACAGTGGGAAGACAATGTTTTAGGTTAAATTTCTCCAGAAAGAGTGGCTGCTTGATTCACTTGCATTTCCAAAGTACAAGTTCAAAAGCACTATTTGCTTCGAGGTTTTGATTTCCCAAATTGTAAAGTGATAAAGCAATCTTGGGTTTTAATTCTCAAAGCCTGTCTCCCTTTTAATCAAACACTAGTGGGATCTTTCAAGACAGGTCAGAGGGTTGCAAAGAAGTGAACTGCGTTCTTTCCAAAGAACTTTTAAGATGAAGATGCCTGTTTGGGGAGGGGATAGGGGGACAAGAATTGGTTGCAGGAAAGCTACAGCCACAAGTGATCAGCAGATTTACTTAAAGAGGTTATGTCAGAACTCTCTTGGCAGATAATATGTGAGAAGATAAAATAAAAACTGCTTAAGCCTGGGTCACAGAACATAGTAGCACTTGGGGCTAACACATTATGGTAATTCTTAATTCCCTCTTGCCTGTTATCACAGAGTTAACAGCTTTCATCTGATATCTTAACCAGCCATGGTAAGACAGTGCAGCACATGCCTTGCTCCCATGTTATTAAAAACTCTAATTCATTATTTGGATAATCTAGCCATGCCCTATGCAACAGTGTTAATGCAGAGAGGAAAAAATTGGACCCAAATTTCCTGCATCATGAAAATTCACAACAAGAGCAGCATTGCTGCCAATCAAATCGGCAAAGCTGTTCTAACTCAAAGACCAGATTTCCTGATTAAAAATTTGCAATCAGATCAGGTTTTGGAGCTACGTGGAACAAGCATTATTAAACATTTCAAAGTTCTAGTATAGCCACTCAAGGTTTTTCACTGTGGCTTCTGGAGTCACAATCACCTTTGAAGTGTTCAAAGCTGTGAGTCTCAGTTGCTTATTATTGGGACACATTTGCCTGCATTGAACAGTACAAAGCTTCTAAAAATATGCATCTGAATGACACTGCAAATATATTACTGCATTTACTAAGTCTCTCCCCAAATTCACACTGGGTCTATGAATAAGTATAATATGAATAAAAGATATAGTAAAAGATCATCTAGCTTCAGACACATATTTGGGGCAATCTCCATGTGAAATTCACCCCCAGAGAAAGGGCTGCCATCCCTGTAAAAAGCTTTGACTTATAAGCAGCAATAACAGAAGACACCAAGAAATTCTTTACATTTTGCAAAATGTGAAGTGTGTCTTGCAAAGGGCAGATTCTTTCATAACCACGACCACTTCAGCTAAGTTTCCTTTAGACTGCCAGACTAAAAGGTGATCTGCTAGTGAAGGAGGCACGTCAGGATATGTTCCCAGTAATAAAAATCTTCCCACTATCTAACTTAAATCTCCTTTGTTCCTGCAAGGTAAGTCCATTCACCACTTCCCTGGGGCTATTCTGTGTCCAGAGCTCTTGGCTGTGCTGCGGGAGATGAGAATAAGGTTTTGCTTTATCTTGAGAGCATCTTTAAAATACAGATTACAAGAGAGGGGCTGACTACAAAGTGCTGCAATGTAGTATTTAGAGAGCGCCCTGCTCTGCAGACGGGAGCCTGCCACCACATTAATTCATCTCGCACCATTTTCTGTTCTCATTATAATTTTATCTTAGGAATTAATACATTCTGCCATTTTCTATTCTGGTTACAATCTAGAGAAATCCGTGAGGCTGAATACATTTTGTACCACTTTGTTCTGCTTATAATGTTAAGATGTTTTCAAGAATGGATTAGTTCAATGCCACTTTCCCCTACTTTATCTTGAGAATGAGAACTTAAAACAGTTAGAAAACTTTATCCAGTATTAGTGTGAATATGTTCTTGGTACAAAGATTGTATAAAGAAGGGAAAATAGGAAAATACTTTTATTTGTCTTTGTTTTTAAAGATTCTTTGACCACCCATAAATTTTTTAAAGAGAATGTGCAAAGGGACTACGTGAATAGTGTTACACACATAAAAGAGGCCTTTAGAAAGAAAGAGAAGTTTTCATCCTGGGAGTCACTCTTTTTTCCCAATGGTAACAAACAGAAATTCCTCCATCAAAATTACATTTAAAAAAAAAAAACTTGACAATTGAAAATGCACAGGAATTTTAACCAAGACTCAAATTTGGTATGAAATGTGAAAGTACTCTCCTCAATACTACAATTACCAAAGTGACTAAGTCACTTGGAGGAATCAGGGAATAACTAAGCTTATTTGGTCACCAAAATCAAACTGGTAAACGTGATTTTTTTTACAAGAGCTGGGGTCGGGGGGGGCACTCAAAATCATGAAAAAACTACAGAATTTGGGGTAGTGTGGCAATTTTTCCTTGTTAAATTATGGGACCAGTTCTTATTTTGACAGATAGTCAAAGTGTGGTGATGCTGTGTTTCAAATACAAGATGAAATTAATGATTTGCCAGGAAGAGATATGCATATTGAATACCATCTTGAGCTATTTTCCATCCTTTACCTACTGCTTCTCCCTCCCAAATGCTCTAGAGCCTTCCATAGTCTCTCATCTGCTTTCCTCTTTTGTTCAATAGCACACGTGTGTGACAGGAGTTGGGGGTACATTCCATGCCTGGGAAACAAAGTAAAGTTAAAGGGCCTTGGTGTCTCCAAGCAAATTAGCTTATTCAACTACCGAGATTGTTCAAGTAAAGCATTTACCTCCACCTAGCTAGTTAGTTCCTCTCCCATTCCCTCTGGTTGCAGTTAGTTCCTCTCCCCTCCCCTCCCATCCTTATTGCAGATTTCGACCTTTTTTTGAAACTTCCTGCCTTTCCAGTTTCTCCCTTCTTCTCTGCAGAAAACCATAACTTCTCATTGCAGGAAAAAAAAAAATCATAGGACTCCCTTGTCTGCCCTTTCCCACAAATCTGTCTAAATCTATACTGATCTTTTCTTTCCCACAGTACAGGTATTGTGCTAGGTGTTCCTCCTGGCCTCGGGTGTCCTCTGTCCACCCACCTCATAGGCTTACCACCTATAGGATCTCACTCCTTCAGTCCCGGACTCCTTCCTGTGTGTTCACTCTCCCACTTGCTCCACAAGTTGGATTCTTCAGTAGAAACACATCATAGGTCTTTAAAACTTAAGTAAGGAATAAGATTTTTAATCTCAAGTACAACTCCAATTACCACTCCGTTTCATATTTCCCTTCACAGGCAAACTGTCTTTCCTCCCACTAATTTATAACTTTGCAGTGTGGATTCTGTCCCACAATGCTGCAGAAATTGCTCTCCTGACCCTAGAGTCACAAAATGGCCTCAATATTGACATAGCTACTGGACACATTTTCATTCTCATCTTACTTATTCTCTGCAGAATTGACAATATAGGCCACTTCTTCCTGCTTGAAATTCTGTTTCTTTGCTGTAGGGATGCTACACTTTTTTAATACTTTGTCCTCCTTATGGCAGTTCCTTCTCAGTTGCCTTCATTCATCCTTTTGCTCTCCTTAAAAATGCTGCTAAGCCCTGATGCTCCACTGTCAGCACTTTGATTTTCCTTTCTATATTCTTCATGGATAAATTTGCCCAAAATTTATGGTTTTTGTATTTCTTATATCTTCATAATGTCCCTCCAGCCTTGCCTGCTGAACTTCTGACTTACTCCCTTCTATGTATCTGTCTGTAACTTGGTGTGATGTTTACTTTTATGTGTCAACTTGATTGGGGTAAGGGATGCCCAGATAGCTGGTAAACCTATTTCTGAGCAAGGCATTTCTGGAAGAGATTTAGCATTTGAATCAGTAGACTGAGTAATGAAGATTGTTCCTCACCAGTGTGTACAGGCATCACCCAATCAATTGAAGGGCCAATAGAACAAAAATGTAGAGAAAGGACAAATTCCCTCTCTGTTCTTGAGTTGTACTTCCATCTTCTCCTACCCTTAAACATTGGAGCTTCTGGCTCTTAGGCTTTAGGACTCCAGGGCTAAAACCAATGTTCTCTTTCCCTTTGGTTCTCAGGTCTTCAGGCTTAGACTGAATTACATCACTAGCTTTCCTGATTCTCCAACTTGCAGATGTCATATCTGCAGAGATAGTCTTCACAGCCTCCATATTCTCTATATATAATAATCCTATCGATCCTGTTTCTTTATATGACCTTGACTAATATACTTGGGATTAGCATGGCTTTTGTCATTGACATCACTGCTTCTTCCTTAGGTTCTAGTCAGTTGTCCTGTTCAATAGACTGGACATGCTGAGGGTGAGATAAGGGAGCTCATGTCACTTGTAGACAGCTTTGTAAATAATGATTTCATGGTTCACAACTGGACAATTTCTAAACAAACAAATAAAAAAAATACCTGTATGACTCAATTTCTGCTATTTCTCAAGATCTTGTATCAGAAGATAGTATAATTTTCCCAGTTTTATCAGACTATCTTACAAATAACTGAAAAATTAATGAGATCAGAAAGCATATCACAGAATCCCACCAACCTCACCAACCCCATTACATGGCTACTTTCAAACTCTTAAGTCTTTGGTTTTTGGACTGTGAACACAGCCAACTTTCCCACTGGCTAGAGTTTACCCAATAACACTGGAACAAGAACATGAGATACGATCAGGAAATGGTTCCAAAAATCAGGAAATGGTTAACACAGCAATAATCTTTCTTAAGAATTTTCCAGTAAGACAAGTTTTACCTGTCAGAAGAGCAAAGAATTAAGCATCTTAAAATCAACTCTCAGGATACTTAACATCTATTTTATATGGGAAGATTTCAACCAACTACAAGTGTATGTTTTAAAATTCAGCTTATTCAGCAGTGTGAATATGGAGAGGGTAATTGCATGTCACCAATTTAGAAACATCAATCGGAAGAGAAGTTGTCCAAGATCCCTCATGGTGCTTCACAGAATAAGGTTAAAGAAAAGGAAATATCTTTTATAAATATGTGAAGAAGAGAGGCTTGGTTTATTTCTGCCCACTATTTATATTTAATTGTCCCTTTTATTCTAAAACTATACCATTGCTGCTATTTGAGGCTTAAATACAACCTGCAATAAGCAAGGAAATGAGCAAACATGTCTCTAAAATGTCCAACTAAAGTCAATTTTAAAAGAGTCTCCAATGTAGGCTCTTCTGGAGAGCCAGCATAGACATTTTGTTCCCTAAATAAGTAGTTGTTAAGATAAATCTACCATCTGAAAGAACTCAGATCAATTGTACCCTTCAAGGGAGATACGTGATTCTCACTAGAAGTAGAGTAGCTGATTTACCATTCCCTCTTTGGTGGTCTGAACACAGATGAGACTTTCATCGAACATAATTTGAAATGACTCCTGCTATTAAAACATTATTCTGTGTGAAAAGCAAGACTTTGTGACTCAACATATGAATAGGCATTTTCACGCCTTCCATTCATTTTTTTCTCTAAATTTCCAAAATGGGTTTTTCAGCAGCCTGGGAGAAGAACAGTTTTTAGCTGCTCAGGGACTACCTTTAGCAGTACAGGCAAAGCAGTTCACTCTCCCATCTCATTCAATCCCCATTCTTGGCTGCACTAGTGACAATTAACTTTAATTGTAATGGCAGCCAGTCTGATGAAGGCTCTAGGCTGTTAGGGACAGAGCTGAAACCACTATACACTCATTTCCCCAAAGACCATGGACCTTCGGGGGTAATGACTTTGTGTCATTATATTCTGAGCCAAAATTCAGTTGATAGACTAAAGGTTAACAATTCTATTTCTCATCCCCCAGAAGCCCAGGCTGGTAGTCTCTATTCACATTGTGATAGTCTCCAATAAGTTCCTTATCAAATTTCTTACGGCTTGAAGCTTAGAAGACTCTCTTGAGCAGTAAACCACTTTTTTTTTTTTTTTTTTTTTTTCAGGAAAGTATGTCTTAGAACTATTAAAAAAAAAAGAGAGAGGGCGCATTAGAACAAGGCTAATAGATACTATGACATTTCTTTGATATACTTAAATGAGGAAAAGAAAAACATAAATAAATGTCAGCTCTAGCAAAGGGAAAAATAAACCCAACCTCCTTCCTTTTTCCTACTATATTACATCTATGTCAGTAACTAGAAAGATTTTAAAATTTCTTTCACATTTCAACCACTCCTTCAACAGTATATGTGAAGTAGAGACATAAACGTACTGTTTATGTAAAACTAAGCACTCAGTTAGAGTCCAGAGATTACTATAAAAAGTTGGTAAGTGGATCCTTAGGGCAATGGAAATCAGATTTTTTTTTAAAATTCCCGAAAGACTCATTTCCAAGCTCTATGGGATTTATCAAGCTAAGCTTCAAGTGTCCTGATCCCTTCAGACTCCAATTAACTTGTGCTGTTACACTGTTTTTAATTCAAGGCCTGTGTTGCTCATCTCCAGTGAAAAGAAAACCAACATAGGAAATAAGGTTAAGCAAACTGGTGGTTGGGAATTCGTTTAAAAAAAAAAAAAATTGTCCCCAAGAGAGAACAAACATTCTAAATTACAGTTGACTATTACAAACAGAATCTCTGATAACCTTCTAGTGTCTGGGCTAAGGGTGGCAACAAAGATAGGCACCCACCCGATGGCTCTGACAGAGTTGGGAGCATGCTTGGTGGGCTGTTAGAGGCAAACGGATCTTTACAGCACACATCCAGGGGTGGGAGAGGGTGGGGCTCCGGGAGGCTGGTTTTCTGTACTGCTTCCCTCCCTTTTTTCTGCCTTGCATTTATGCCTCTCTTATTTGTTCTATGAGCCAATTCTGAAGCTGTTGAAAGAGGATTGGCTATAGTTCCCATCAGCCACCTGGCAGCCCTCAACCACAACCAGTTTTGCTTAAACTCGTGGCTGGTTTCAAAAGGGAAAGCCAGAGGGAAAAAAGAGAGGGAGAGAGAAAGAGGTACACAGTATCCAGACAGTAGGGAGGCAGCTCTGTAGTTTTTACATAGGAGTTACTGACTCTGCACTAGGGAGCCAAGCAGGAACTTTGAAGGGGTCCTAGACTTGAGTCAGTCATGAGTAACAGTCTTTGAGTGGGGTGTCTATAACTGGTCATATATTTCAGCAAGGCTCAGACTAAACAATGTGGCCTGTATGCCTTCTTTAATGTTTATTATATTCTATTTCTGTATAGCCCCATATGTATTTTCTAAAAATTTTATGCATGCAAGTTTACACTGTATCATTTCCATGTGCTCAAATGCTTGTGTATGTGGCAATAATATTAGCTGACATTTATTAATGTTTACTGTAACCACATACTTGGTGTTGTACTAAGCACTTTACTTGTCCTATCTTAGTTTATTTTCACAACGACCCAATAAAAAGGTCTCCCTGGGATATTTACTTGTGAAATACCACACACTCCCCTCATTTAACTGATGGGGAAATTGAAAATGACTTGCTCAGAGGTCACGTGACCAATAAGTGGTCAAAGAGTTGGCACTAAGGCCTGGATATTTCTGGCCCCAGAGATACTTTCTTTAATCCTTACCCAACAGTATTCCAAGAGAGAATCTTAAGACCTAATTTATCTGAACCTCATATTCCCCAATCAGTTTAACTAGGGGATTGGATGATATGATCTCCCGGTTCTGAAATGGTCTGTTAAATAAAGGCCTGCTGACTTTGCAGGGAAAAGGCCCATTCCAGGGCCCTTCTCCATCTGCTTGCTGAAAATCCTGACAACTCAACTTCAAGGGATAGAGAGGGACAGCAACAGACAGCCCTGACCTCGATTAAGTGAGTACAAGATTTACAACCAGATCTCAATCTTTCAATCAGAACTTCAGATATGTTTGTAAGTGCACCCATGGTTTCTTCCTGTATGTGGTGAAACTTAAAATGTCTGCTTTTCTATCTTAAAAAAGTAATAATAATTAATAATAATGCTATGCACCCCCAGCCCCATTTGACTCTTTCCACTCTTTCCTTTGCCTTATTATGACAAATTACTCATAACAATGGTGGGCACTGGCCAACAGCACGTCCTCATCGCTCGCTCCTCCCCAGCCAGCTCCAACTGGGCTTTTGCCTCTTCAATCCACAGAAAACTCTCTTATCAATTTCCCCTAAAACCTCCCTGATGTTCTTCATCTGTCCACATCTGGAAAGCAAGTGTAGAGCCATGATACAGAAGAATGGGTAAAAACAGGCATCTACAGTCCAAAACAACAATTTATGAGCTACCTTCACTGAGACTCTTAAGCTAAATGTAGAAAGCAAATATACATCATTAGACAGACATTATTTTTCATAAAATATCTTACTACTGCAAGAGTTTCTTTTCCTCATTACATTGTTGTTTATTGTGGTCATGAAAACTGGTGAATAGTTTAGATTTTATTTGAACAAATTCACCCTACTACTTTGCTATGGCTACATACCACCCTAACATGTGGTAAGGTTATATAAAATGTGTTGAGATTGCTAAACTAAATTCCAGTATTTTGTAGCCATCAAAGCTCCTCTGAATCACCTTCCTCAGGTGCAGGAAGGAAAACAGGTTATTGAGTTAAAAATTCATCTAATGTCATATAGCTGGGACATTAGTAAACCTGAGACCAGAAGCCAAGTCTCAGAAATTGAAACCAGAGTCATTCCATAATATCATGCACCCCTGATGTATTTCAAAAGAAAAGTGAACTTGACACAATGAGATGTGTCTTTTACTAGTCAATGAGTGATTTAAAAAACCCAAAAAACTCAAAAAGAGGAATTCTGAATCTCTATCTTTCTAACCCACTTGTTCCCAACCTGTTCCCAGTATGTGTGTTGACTACTTCAGAAGCAGTCCCAAGTCATTTTTTAAATATGTTATCTATAGCAATTGGATTTGCACATGTTTTAGCACTTAGTAACTTAGATCAGTCATCTGTACCCCAATATGCTTTTTTGAGTAGAAAACAATATGGATAGTGGAATCAAAGCTAGTACACCAGGAGGTTAGCCTGACATGTGGACTGTGTCAGTGATGCCTGGACCTATCTATTGGATTTTCCCATGGGAGTGTCACCATCATTTACACCCAGCAAAGCAGTGTTTTCTTGATGGCCAATAGGCAGCTCAGATATTCCTTCTGAGACATTTTCATGTTGCTTGGCTTTTCTGGCTATTACACACACTGAATATCAGGCAGAGAATTCTTTAGAACAGGAAAATATAAAAACAAATTTTCCTGGATGTTCTCGATTAGAGGACCACTAGAGGATATAGCTCTTCAACCAAATCCCATTCCTTTCGGTCGTAAGCCAGATGAGTCAGCCACTGGCAGGGTGAATAACACCACTAAGATGAAAGATGCTCCCTGTAGAGTACCGAAGAGATTGGTTTATAAGAAACAATTTAGAAAAACTAACCTTTTTCTATTTCTTTAAAACACGGCACCACACTTGTGGTGGGATTGGCCTATGTGTCTTTGACCCAAATCTTGTTTTGCTGCTGAAATTAGTAACAACATTGTGAAAAGCTACCCTTCTCCATCTCCCTGCAGGCCAGAGCAGCAGGTGTGCCTATTTTCAGAGGTAAGTGAAATATTTGCCAAATCATTTGGCACATTTCAACTCAAAATGTGCCAAATTACCTGTCAAGGCTAAATGGCCTTTTTAAAAGAAAGATAAATGGCCTTCCATACCCATTTGCATGGACCCACAGTGCCATCCGGTGGCCCTCTATGTTGGTCACAAGTGTGCAGGGCTAAGTTGTCTCCCAGGGTTTGAATCCAGGCTGACCACCCTTGCCATGGCATTGATTTCTTTGGTACCCAGAGCCTCTGAGATTCAGCAAGGTGCAATGGATGCATTTGAAATGAGGTGGGCTGGAGGAAAGTTGGTGTCAAGGCTTGGCTGTCGTGTCTATGGTGTCCTGGTGGGAATGAGAGTTGCCTCTAGCAACTAGCAGACATTTTCCAACTAGCAGACATCTATGTACCTTCCTCCATTGAATCAAAGCCAAGAACAACATTTTAAACACATCTAGACTTTTGTGTTTCACTCCTCAGATTCCTCACCTTATGGGGACAGAGTCGATCATGGCATGACAACCTACTGCATTTTACTTCCACTTGGTAAGCAGTCTTAATGTTTAAATTCCCTGTGTGTCCAATTTCTCCCTTAAATTGTTTTTATCAAGGGATTGGCTTTCTCTGTAAAAAGAATACAAAGAGTATTGAGGCCTATAAGCTGATGAAAAGTAGGTAAAGAGGAAGGAAGGATAGAAGGGAGAGAGAAGAGAAAAAGGACAGAGAATACAGAGTTGATTCTCTTCTATTGAGACGATGGAATGGTCAAGCTGACACTACCTCTTCTAATGTCAGTTTCTGTAAACTATAGACAACACAGGGCTTAAAAGGAAAATGACTCATGTGGTGACAGCAGTAGCTATATTTTCCCATAAGAGATAGATTCGTATTAAGACAATAGCTGTGCAGTGCTTGTCATGGAACATGGAGCTAGACTAACCAAGAGAACTGAGAACTGTTTCACACACTTGCCAAGTTGGAGGTCAGAGTTCTCACTGGGAAAGGAAACGAGAACCTGGACAGGAATTGCAGATTTCTGGGTTGATTTTTCCTCCGTTGGCTTTCCCAGTATAGCTTGATGGAGACCTATAACATGGTTCAGCTTCAAAGTGTCTGAACCTGTCAGACCAGATTTAGACATTTCAGCTTTTTGCTTCTTCATCTTTTTGGTAAAAAAAAAAAAAAAAAATTTAATGAAAAAAATTTTAGTTGCTCTGATTAGTAGGATTTTTTTCTTCCCAAATGAATTAAATCTATCTGGTTCTAATTTTGACAGAGCCAGGTAGACTGTAATCACTGGGGTTATATCCTATATTTTCTACTTATTATCTAATCTTATTACATTTCAAGGCATTATGTGAAATAATGAAATTTAGGGACTGCTAACTGCGCTGACATTCCCACTTTACAGTTATGGAAGCTGAGGCCATTTCCCAATCTGTATTTTATAAATGAATACAAATATTTGGCCTGCAGTAAGAAAACATAACAGAAAAAGAATAAGTTATATATTTTTCACAATAAAGATCTATCCCAAACTTTGTATCACCAAATTACATGATTTAAGGCTCTGGTGAAAATATTGAAATAGTATAATTACATGTTCTTTATTGCTGTAGTGATACATGAAATGATACCCTCATTTGTGCTCTGGAATCAGAGATTCGGAGTTTGCCCAATGCTGGTGTCACTAACAGTCTGACTCTTTTGGACTTTGAAGCCTTGTAGTGGGGAAATTGTGGCTTTCTGAATCATTCCATCTGAGATGGACCAAAGCTTAAAAAACAAATTTTGTAAACACAGTGTCTGATCAAAGACTTGGGAGAATGGTATTATATGAATGCTTGGCTGAGGAGTAAAACCTCAATTAGGAACCTCATGAGAAAAAATTATTTAAAGGTGTTGTGATTAGGCTACTGGATTCCAAGCAGCATATTAGAAATGGTTCTCTTTTGGAAGAAGGCTTCCAAAGGGACCAGCCATCAGAACGATGGAGAACTGTAGGCAAGGAGCATGCGCTTAGCTGCAGTTCAGGTGAAAGCCTTAAAGTGAAAATCTGTCTCATGTATTCTTTTTTAGGTCTCTGTTCATGTCTAGTCAAGATTGAGCAGTTTTTGGCTACAATACACAAATAGCTTCTCTAATCAGTTCAAATAAAAAAAAAAAATAAACAAACCCAAAAAGATAAGTCAGTTATTGATAGATCTCATCAGACAATCACAGACACCCACAGCCATAATGCAAAGCCCAGTGGACCTCACAGGTCCTGAAACTTGGAACTTAAGAGTCAGTAACTAAGGTCCTGAGATAGCTCTCTACCTGTCCTTCCCTTATTAATACATATTTATTTACACCATATCAATAAACAAAACCTACTAAGGTTCCATCTTTGTGAAGTCTTGCATTCTAACTCTCCCTCATTTCCACACAACCCTACCATTTGTCATCTGTTCCATTCTTCTCTTTACAAATAAACTTCTCCACCTTGCTCCCAGTCTCAGCTCCCTTATAACATCAACAGGGATTGACTCTGGCTTTCTATGTTATAGGACCCACATCTAATTCTCTATGATCTCTAACATCTCAGCTCCCTTATAACATCAACAGGGATTGACTCTGGCTTTCTATGTTATAGGACCCACCTCTAATTCTCTATAACCTCTAACATCTACTAACTAACATCCTCTAACATCTACTAAGAGCTTCCAGTTAGCCATTCCAGCCATAGGCTGGCTCTGAATAAGAAGTCATCCCTGATCAAGTTTATGAGGTATAAACATAGTGGCCTAGGTTGGTCTTAAGCCACTGATGGACACAGTCATTGATGGGGCCCTTGATGGATGAAGTTCCTAGAAAAATGGGCCATTGTTGAGGTAGATACCTCAAAATACATCTATTATTAGACTGTGTATTTCACTTGTCTAAGTTTATACAAATCTTCTTTAAAAAATTTAGAATAGCACAGCATGACAAGATGGCTGACTGAAGCCAGCTTTCCACAGAGGCGCCCATCCAGAAGGAGAGTTTAAGGACAGAAATTTAGCAGGTAACCTGGTGGATTAGAGCTTCACCAAGAGAGAAGGTTGAAGAACACACATCAACCCTGCTGAGGTGAGCTGCAACCCCAAGGATACAAATAAAAGGTAAAAAATCCATCACCAAGTGGACAGGAGTCCCCTCCCCCATGAGAATGGTTCAGAGTACCCCACAAACAAATGAGCAGAGTTCAAAGGTCCACCTACTATACTCCGCGGGAGAGACCCTCTAAAAACTGGACCTACCTCCCCTACTAGGGTGCCATGGCATTCTCTGGCCAGGAACAAAACTATATAAAACTGTGTGTATTCTCTACATGCAATTCTGAGCTCCCAACACACCCCTCCACTCTCACTCTGAGGTCTGGAGACCTGTCCACCAGGATTCCAGGTTCTTGGGTGATTTCTGGAGGGGTATAGACAGGCCCTGGACTGCAGCTGGTCAGTGTTGATTCTGTGGCATGGGAGTGAGGAAAGGATGGTCAGCTGAGAGGAAACCATGCCAGGGCGGCAGAGAGCCCCGAGGCACAGAGCAGCAGCTGTTCTTGGCAACAATAGGGCTCACCCCAGGGTATTACAAAGCCACACACCCTGTCTCCCTGGGCAACCAGAAGAGGCTGGGCATCTTCTCAGTTGGCAAGCACCACAAAACAGATCTGGAACTGAAACACATGCCCCATGAGTAAAGGTTTTGCCTGAGGCGGTACCGGCCTGGGGGCAGTGCGGGGACTAGAAAATGCACATGCAGAGCTGGGAAATTCCCAGGGTGGGGCTGACCCAGAGGACTGCTTTACTCAGCCTAAGATGCACCCAGCCCTCATAGGCTCATAAGCCTATTGACAAAGGAAGGCAGGAGGTTAGAACTGACAGCTAACTGGGCTGCAAATACAAACCTGCAAGAGCAAAGACAGGGCCTGAGGCGCAGGTTCTGGGAACTCAAAACAGCTTCTCTTCTGCAGGGGAATTTAGCAGGGACAGAAACTAATTCCCGCAAAGTCGTTCTGTTCTGTTAGTAACATCAATCAGGGTGGGACTGGAACTAAATGAACACCCCCCAGCCTCCATCAAGCACCCGAGGTTGTCAGGCCTCACCTCCCCCTGCTGGATAGAGGCAGAGAGCAGGGCCTGGCTAAGCAGATTGAGATTTCCTTGTGATTAAGGCAGGTGCAAACCCCTGGAGGATCTGCTCATTGGAGGCAATTGAGTCACAGCCCTGTGGGGCTATCAGTGACTGAATGTGACAGAGGTGCAAGGTGGAGAAGGAGGCATCAACCTTCCCAGGCTAATCTATTTGCTGGGTGGGTCCTCCTGACTTCATGGAGCACTGGAGCAAGTCATACCTAAGTTATCAGGAGACCCCTGCGATCCAGTTGTGAGAGACCTTTTAAACTCTCCCACCTGAGACAGGTGCTGAATGAGACTATTGATTTGGACCTTTTGAACTGAGCCAATCACCCAAGGACTATCCAAGTGGTGCCCTGGGTGTTTGGTTGTAGGAAGGTTTGATTTTCGCTTTTCAATTGTTGCCTGTGGGCGGTGGGGTGAATTAATTGCTGGTATTTCTCCATAGCTGAGACTTCAACCCAGAGTAACTGTTTCACTAGGGTTGGACAGAGACCAGCTGAAAACAAGACAGAACCACTTACCCCACCACACCATACAGGTCCCCAGTTTCTCAGGCCATAGCACTGTACAGGTCCTCAACAATGCTCCAGAGGAAAAGTCAAATGGTATAAAAATAATCATGGGATGAAATCAGCAGAAAAACTCTGGTAACATGAATAACCAGAATAAATCAACTCCCCAAGGAAAGATATGGCTGATGTAACTGAAGAGCCCATTCATAAACAGCTGGCCGAGATGTGAGAAATTGAATTCAGAATTTGGATTTCAAACAAGATTATTTCAATGGAGGAAAATTTGGAATTAGGAATTCAAGGAGCAATTCAAAAGTCAGAATTAGAAATTCGAGAAAAAATTCAAAAGTTGTCTCAAGAATTTAACAAATTTAAAGACAAAACCACCAAATATTTTGACACACTGAAATAAGAATTTGCAGCCCTCAAAGATCTGAAAATACAGTAGAATCCATCAGTAACAGAGTGGAACAAGCAGAAGAAAGAATTTCTGACATTGAAGACAAAGCCTTTGAACACTCCCAAACTCTCAAAGAGGAAGAAAAATGGAGAGCAAAAACGGATCATTCTCTCAGAGGGCTCTGGGATAATTCAAAGAAGGCTAATATCCACCTTGTTGGAATCCCTGAAAGTGATGAAGTGGCTTCACAAGGCACAGAAGCCCTTCTCCATGAAATTATGAAAGAGAATTTTCCAGACATGCCAAGAGATTCTGAAATTCAGATAGCAGACAGTTTCAGAACCCCAGCATGACTCAATCTGAATAAGACATCCCTTAGGCATATCGTGATTAACTTCACTAAAGTTAATGTGAAGGAGAAAATTCTGAAAGCAGCCAGACATAAGAAATCCATTACCTACAAAGGGAAGAATATTAGAATGACTGCAGATCTCTCTGCTGCAACTTTTTAAGCCAGAAGAGGGTGGTCAGCGACTTTTAATCTCCTAAAGCAAAATAACTTTCAAACCCGGATCCTGTATCCAGCTAAACTGAGTTTCATTTATGATGAAGAAATTAAATACATTAATGACATTCATATGTTGAAGAAATTTGCCATAACCAAACCA